>CM068824.1:20957611-21105111 GCA_028554795.2 Sinohyriopsis cumingii | reverse complement strand
GGTAGAGTACCTCTTTTAAGATTTTGAATTGGTACTCATCTTCATGCACATGCGGTGTCCGCAGTCAGATATAAGATTACGCATTAAAAGACAGTTTCTGGTTATCTTAACATGCAACGCGCAAAATCGTCAGCAAACATGGTTTATTTATCGCGGATTAAGTTTGACAAAACGATTCTGATGCACTCTTGGGAAGAGTGTACAGCAGAGATCAAAGCTCTAATAAGTAGTATTCGGTAGCGGGATTTTGTTCTTCTACAGATGGATAAAAAAAGATCAACCCCCTCCAACACAACCCAAAGCATCATAGAGTTGTTATGTTGCAAACGATATATATATATATATATATATATATATATATATATATATATATATATATATATATATATATATATATATATATATATATATATATATATGGGGGGATGGGTGTGTGCTATTATCGATTTTAAAAATGTCTGCTTCAATCGATTGTTATTACTTACCCATGGGGAATACTTTGAAGGGTTATATTGCTCTACATTTTCCAGCCTGGAGTATTGGGATTTCAAAACGTTTTAAAGTTCTGCCAACGTCAATTTTTACAGATAAATGCTAAATTAATCGACACTACTTCTGTGTCCTGGACTTTATATTACCTACCAACAAAGTGATTCATAAGTTATCCAACAACTTATTGACTGAAAAAATGCGCGTCTCCTATTGACGTTTTACACTGTATGTTAAAATATTCCCGAGCTATGCACCTTTCTAGGTCATGTTTATTATTTTAATTGATATTATAGAAATTACTTTGTAATTTTTCGACTTATACAGAGTTTCTATTCAGCTTCTAAAGGCTAACACAAAAAAAGAATTAAAATTATGAGACATCTATCACAATGACTGAAATAAAATTCGGAGATGTCATTTGGGATTTCCAAAACCCACATATTTAACTGATGAAGAAACAAAAACATTTGTCCTGTACCTGGGACAGTTTACTGTAATACAACATAAATACTCTGGACGATTGATACGAGATCTTCACATGATTGTGTTCCTAATATTGCAAGAGCATTTAGGTATTACTTCTTTCTAATATTTGTACATCAAAATTGGAAAGGTATAATTTAAGAAAGGTACATCCAATATACATACATACATACATACATACATACATACATACATACATACATACATACATATACATACATACATACATACATACATACATACATACATATACATACATACATACATACATACATACATACATACATACATACATACATACATACATACATACATACATATACATACATACATACATACATACATACATACATACATACATAAATATATATACATACATACATACATACATACATACATACATACATACATACATACATACATACATACATACATACATAGCTTAGTCTTCATAATTAGAATGTATCAAGTTATAAAGTTTACATGAGCGTCCATAATATGTACAGTTCAGTCTAAAATAAGATCTTTTAATAAACTTCCTTTGATTAGCGGATATTCTTCATCAAGATAAGTCGCATGTACTGGGAGTACCATTATTACTATATGTTGATAAGGCTGGGAGTACCATTTCTTACTATTTGTTGATAAGACTGAAGTACCATTTCTTACTATCTGTTGATAACACTGTGAGTGCCATTTCTTACTATCTGTTGATAAGACTGGGAGTACCATTTCTTACTATCTGTTGATAAGACTGGGAGTACCATTTCTTACTATCTGTTGATAAGACTGGGAGTACCATTTCTTACTATCTGTTGATAAGACTGGGGGTACCATTTATTACTATCTGTTGATAAGACTGTGAGTGCCATTTCTTACTATCTGTTGATAAAACTTGAAGCATCATTTCTTACTTTCTGTTGATAAGACTAGAAGTACCATTTCTGACTAACTGCTGATAAGACTGGGGGTACCATTTATTACTATCTGTGGATAAGACGGTGAGTACCGTTTCTTACTATCTGTTGATACGACAGGGAGTAAAGTTTCTTACTATCTGTTGATAAGACTGGGAGTACTATTTCTTACTATCTGTTGACAAGACTGGAATTACCATTTCTTACTATCTGTTGATAAGACTAGAAGTACTATTTCTTACTGTTTGTTGATAAGACTGTGAGTACCATTTCTTACTGTTTGTTGATAAGACTGGGAGCACCATTTCTTACTATCTGTTGATAAGGATGGGAGTACCATTTCTTACTATCTGTTGATAAGACTGGGAGTACCATTTCTTACTATCTGTTGACAAGACTGGAAGTACCATTTCTTACTATCTGTTGATAAGACTGAAAGTACTATTTCTTACTCTCGGTTGATGTGACCGGGAGTACCATTTCTTACTATCGGTTGATAATCTACCGATCTATCTTCTTGATCACTAGTGTAAATCCTGAGGTAATAACTGTCCATGATAGTGGAACTCAACTGATTCATAGTTTGCATGGCTTCATTTCCCCATCCATCTTCCTTGAGACTGAGCAATATGAAACTTTGAATAGTGTGCCCTTATGCGAGCTTACATGATCACTGTTTTATAGCGAACTTATTAATTGTATCTTATGCATTCCTTTGAGAACCAAATAATAAAATGATTCAACGAAATTCATAAGTTCATTTTAAATGTTCACAAAGATTAAATGTTTTTGAACACCTGACCAAACTGACTGATATATTTCTAGGCAATGCAAATTAGTGGAATTAAATTATTAGAATTAAATAGCGCTTTTAAAAGTCGAATGTTTTATGTATATATTTGTCTTACATATGACGTAATGCAGTGATATTTCTTCAATGGTTAATTTATCACAACCTATGAGATGAGTAAAAAGCAATGTTGCAGTGATGTTGTAGTGTAATAAAATACTTAATGCTAATGAAAAGGATTATAATCCAATGTCAGTAGTGTGTCATGTGTAAAACTACCTTTCTTTGACTATGTCTAAACTGTGTGTTGAAGTATGCATCTCAAACACATTCAATGTAGACGAATCAATAATAATGTCGGTTGCTGCACTGATAGGACGATGTCCCATCACTGTCTACAAATTAATGCAACTTCACGACATGTGTCCACTATTTTTAAACGATTCAATACAACATTCCCTCTAGTTAGTTCCTCTTTATTTTTTAAATGAACGTGTATGTATAATTTTATACCTAGCACATATTGTGAAATTAACTTGATTGGATTTTCGTGCAGATGTTTAAAGCTCTGCATACAGATGTACAGTTACAGTTTTATAAAAGCTCAGGAACATTTCAGATTTTAATTTAAAGTCTTTAAAATCTACAGACATTGGCTTCACACATTTACCTAAGAAGAGATCCAGATGTAACGATGTCTCTGCACTAGTCGTTTGAATGCTTTTTTTATACCTATTTCGTACCATCCAAGTTTGAGCGCGGACACCCATTATTCATGAAACGAAATGCTCGAGACATGGGGACACTTAATTATGGGATGATCAGAAAGGTTTTGATGGTCTGCTGAGTTTCAATTTAGGCGTCACTGATACAAACAGACGCAGTTGATAGTGATTGTTGTATGTGTGTATGTACGTGTTTGTGCATGTGAACTAGTGTATATTTTGAAATATAATGTCTGATCTGATGAGCGTGATTTACTAACACCTAACTAGATATAATGTGTAACGAGATAGGGGAGATTATAGTGGCCAAATATTCGAATCTTAATATTGTTTATATTTGGTTTTCTTCGGTGTTTTATTGCAGTGCAACACGAATGGGTAGTTCTTTTTTAGTGCCGATGGAACTAGAAGGGAAGTGTTATGCCCAAGGACAGACAACGATTGCAGACTCGAAATGATCCAGTTTTGCTTAAAATAGGATTTGGTACTACTACTTATCCTGTTCCTCCATCTCTCATTTGCGGGGGTTTGGGTAGTGTTATGTATATTCGATTTAATATATACAGTTTTACAAAAGCTCAAAAACATATATGTATATACATGTATATGTATATCTGTGTATGTATGTATGTATATATATATATATATATATATATATATATATATATATATATATATATATATATATATATATATATATATAATTGTTTGTCAGTTTTAATTTTATTATATTTTTCATTACATGATATTGTAATGTAAATGTATTCACTAGAGATGATGCTTTTTATAGAAAATAGTTTGACCTTGACTGTAAGATTATAAACACAGGTGTTGATCTAAATCATGACCTTGTTTTAGAATTTGTAGCAACCTTCATAAACAAGTAATATATTTTTTTAAATGACTGGTTGATTCCAAGGTCATGATGGGACCTTGTCTTTAAGATATAAACAATTTTTTATTTTTTATTTCTTAGATTAAAAATGATTTGTTTTCGTCAGGGTCACACTTGGTAAACGTGAGCTGTAACAAGTACTTGCTTCTATACATTTCTAGAAGATGATCATGTAACCCTTGTTTACGTTTTAGAAAGACCATATAAGCCATGTTTTGGAGAATTAATCAGTAGAAGCTGGGTTGTTAAACTGTTAGTTGTAGGTTTGAAGTTATTTCAGATTGCTTGGATTCAAAAGGATTAATTCTGTTATTTTTCTGGAAAATACGTGTGCTCATGTAATATTGTGGAACAAGGACAGTTTATTTATATAAAAATTTAATCAGCTATCAGAAACCGGAATGATAAATCTTATTTCTACAAGGAACTGTTGACTTCAGTACTACATATTGTAGCATACGTCATCTTCTTCCGTCTTGGATTCTTCATCGGGATTCGAACGTGAGATCAGTAGAACATTTTGTTATTAGGGCTACTAAAATTGTATTCTCGGATTAGTTTTGGATCATTTTTGGATTTGATTTTACAAAACCGTAAGTTCATATTTTTTCATTTTTACTGAATTTTTCCAGGGAAATAAATTATTGTATTTTTAAAAGCTTGTCGTTTTCACTCTTTGTTATGTTACTGTTTATTCGAGCCTAAACAAGTGACATAAGAGTACGTAAAGTATATCACTAATAACAGATGCAATATTGGATATGGCAGAATAAATAGCATTCCATTTCTTGCATATTTGTTCAAAGAGATGATTACTGGATGTAGAACATGTTCCAGACCTTTAAGTGCTGTTGAGTATAAAAAATGCCCGTACATTCATATGGCTCTAGTAATTCCCACATTTACCGGATATATGCATTATTTACTTTGCAAGAATGCTAAGATTGGTTAATTTTTTCTCAGCTGAGAGACCAAAATTTTGCGATATCCTTATTATATGAAAATATGAAAACTGAGTTTATTTTCTCATATAGGTTGGCATAAAAACCATTCTGGTTCTTGGGGTGGCATGCAAGATCCATGCCGCGTGGTAAAGCGATGTAAAGGGGTTCGTCTGGATTGCATAACGCTGCCAAGCATTTTTCGGCATAGCCTCCGTTTGTTCGTGATGGATTTTCTCAGCTCTCAAATGAGGCGCTGAAGCGGACAAAAGTTGGTCCAATCAGAACGTTACCGTTGAAATTTTAATGTCATATGTTCAGAATTTCAATTTCACGTGTTGTATAAAAGAAAATTCCTGTCCTTTAAGTTCCATTTTCTAGGTCGAGATTCTATATTGTATCTGTTGAATTAAACATTATTGGTTGAAAGTTGTATTTTCTATGTCGAGGTTTTAGAGTGTGTCGTTTAAATTAAACGGCAGTGGTTAAAATTTCAATGTCATACGTCGAGAATTCCTACTTTACGTATTGGTTCAAAGAGTTTATGTTGAAAGGTCCATTTTATATGTTGAGTATTTAGATTTCATCTGTTGAATTACACGGTGCTGGTTGAAAATTCAATGTCCAATGTGCGGTTTTAGATCGTATCTTCTGAATTACATGGCAGTTGTTGAAATTATGATGTCATATGTCGAGAATTTAAATTTGACATGTTGAATCACATTGATTGAGCTGAAAGCTCCATTTCGTATGTTTTGAGATTGTATCTGTTGCATTATACAGCGGTGATTGGACATTATTGTGCTTGTCAGAAATTTTATTTTTATTTGTTGAAATGATGTGCTGGTGTTAAAAGTAACATTACACAATGTCCACTTTAACAATTCAAAATAATATCGAGTATTAAGATACATCATTCGTGTTATAATTATGAGGCGCCATTACATTTCATGCATTTACAGCCTGAAAGTTACCATTCACAAGTCGAGAATTACGAACTCGAGAATTACGATGAATTTCTTCGCCAGAGGTCGCTCTCGTTATTTTCAAACCAGAATACTGCTTCTCGTTGCTGTGAAATTCATCAGATGAAATCTAAATACTCGCCATATGAAATGGAACTTTCGTCACAAACAGTTACATATAATGTGTGAATTAGGGATTCTCGACATATGATATTGAAATTTCAACCACCGTTGTGTAATTCGAAATATTCACTGTAAAACGTCGACATACGAAATAGAACCTAAAACCACCACCGTATACTTCAACATATAAAATCTAACATCTCAGTCTGGAAAATGGAACTGTAAGGACGTGCAATTTGATCCAACACGTGATATTGGATTTCTCGACATAAGACATCGAAATTTCAACTTCAACTTTCTCGTTGGACCGGCTTTTGTCCGCTACGGCACCTCATACTCTCTCACACATTTTCGGTTGAACTAGGTGAAAATCCAATGGGTTTTCTCAAGTTCAAGTTTTAATTTGACATTCGGATAAATTATATCTAGTGTAAATAGGACATATTCCGTCAAACGTAACCACTAATGTGCATTTCTTTTTATTCGCCCGTTTCTCCCTCCCCAATACCCATTGGCTATCGATTAAAAACACTGTTAACAGTAGTAATAGAGTCAAGTGGTTCCAAAAGGTAGAAGAATGACCATCGCCACCTATTTGGACCAATCAGATTTGGAATGAAGACCGCAAACGAAAACCCTTTCTATAAATCGTTTATTAACACAAGGTATTAAAAAAAAAAAAAAAAAAAAAAAAAAATTTTACCGAAAGACTGCGAAGAGTTGCTAAATTTCGTTTACCTGCTTTTAGTTTTAGTTCTTGCTGATACACTACATCAAGATCAAAGAGCCGGAAGAACAAAGTTTGTACGAAAAGCTTTCCCCAGATATGGTAGAACATTTGTAACATGTAACAGAAGCATCTATTCTGTTTGTTGTTGTTGTAATTTGGGATTAACACCATTCGCAGGGCATGATCTACATGACGGCCACTATAATTGTATAGGAAAAACTCGGGGAAAATCCAGGTGTAGCAGGCCACATTAACCCCTGCCCAGATTAAACCCGGGTATAGTTTGGCCCAGGCCAGAGTATACTCCGGGGGATAAAGTGTCCTAGGCTAAACTATGCACGGGGGTGTAAAATATCCTGGGCCAGACTAAACCCAATCAGACCAGAATATGCCCCACTTGTATATTAAATTAATATTTACTTATCGTTCTGGTCTTTACTTGTAGCAGGAAACATGAACAACAATCATCACCGCCTTTTCTGAGTTTATTGAGGTATGTTTTAGCTTCGGCTTAAAGAAATAAGAATACCATTGTGATTTAAAAACTAGAACATACTGATGGGAGTGTTGGAAATATAATAGTTAATCAATACAATTGTACCGGCAGAAAGTGAGGTATATACTGTATCATGATTCTTAATTCCTTCTTCAAGTTTCCACAAAAAGCTCAAATTGTTGTGCATTGACACTACCACGATAGTGTACCACATGATTAACACTGTCTCTGGACATGAAGAGTATATATATATATGTCACTTAACTTACCTGACAAAGCTGAATCCTCAATAAAATGTTGAAAAATTAAGTAATTATTGTGTATATCGCTCAACACTATTGATATCATGGGGGTATAATTTG
The DNA here is from genome assembly GCA_028554795.2 of Sinohyriopsis cumingii. NCBI lineage: Eukaryota > Metazoa > Mollusca > Bivalvia > Unionida > Unionidae > Sinohyriopsis > Sinohyriopsis cumingii. The sequence continues at coordinate 21,097,192 of CM068824.1, read as the reverse complement.
GCCTGAGGGGTATGAATTGGCCTAAGCCATAATATACCCCAGGGGTATAAATTGGCCCAGGCCATAATATACCCGGGTATAATCTAGCCTAGGCCGCTTTAACCCCAGGTATACTCCGGACTGGGGGTATACTATTGCTTGTTACACCGGTAAGAACAATCGACCTTGGGAAGCTACTGGCAAACTTTCTCATATAAATGTACCAACATTGGCCAAACTCGAGACTCGAACCCACGCGGACAGAGGTGAGATGGCAGTGATTAAAGTTAAGAGCTATAAAAAATTCGGTCACCAAGGAGGCCCATATTCTTTTGTTTTTTAAAAATGTTAATTCTAATGAAAAAGGCTTAATAAATGTATTTTAAAAAAATAGTCCAGCATGCTACCAAAGTATCGAGGATGACTATTTGACATTACACGATTTCGATGAAATAACCCCTCCAAACATAGTATTTACAAAATCTTTAGAGGCTAAAAGCGTTAGAATGTATTCGGTGGCAAAACACAGAGATTTTACAGACATTGATTCAAAAATACAAAAATCATTTGATATGTTTTATTCGAAATTAGCATATATTTAAGTCACTTTATTTATAGTATCATTTGTATGTATACCCTTAAAGAAAATGCATCCCCAGAATGATCCTGACCTGGAGCCTGTATTTCTTTTTTCTTTTGTTTTCTTCTCAGTTCATCTCAGAATTATGAGAGCCGTTTCGGTCGTTGGTAATTTTAAAGGTGGTGATCAACGTGTCCATGTCGGTATTGTCAGCATCGAGGATAGTGAGCGGTGCAAATTTCCCACCAATCATTGCCTGGAATTCTTTTGCTACTTTAGGATCCTTCAGTTTCTCGATATCAACTTTAATTCTTGTGTGGCTATCTTTCTTGATCTTCTTTAGATGTAGCCTGACGGTCATCATAACCAGATCATGGTTACTTCCTATATCCGCTCCGGGAAAGCTTCTAGTTTTTGGCGATGTTTATACTTGACTGTAGGCGCCTCTTCACCATGCTGTAATCGGTCTGGCCGAAGGTGTTTGCCAGGTACTTATAATCCCTCAAATCGATTATTCCACTTTAGTGTTACACGTTATACAACGCATCTGTTTGTTGTGATCTGCGAATTCCCGAAGCTCCAAAAACGACATGTTATATTTGTTCTCAAGATTTCACCAGTTCATACCGTTCTTGTGTCATGGTTTTTATCACATTGTCGGGATGTATGTTGTATTTCTTTCCAAGACTGTTAAGTGAGTTAAGGAGTTTGCATTTTACACTCGAAATGGGATTTCTTTCATGTACGATCGAAAGAAAAATTCTACTATCTTCGTATGTATGTATGTATGTATGCATACATGCATGTATGTATGACTGACTGACTGACTTTATTTCCTCTTCAACAGAGATTACATCAGATTAATCAAATTCGGGATAATACAAGATCATAAAATACAACAGAAAGATGACAAAAATACAATAGTAGTACTGTGTCAGGTACCGTATTGACAAAAGGAAATATCTCAATACCTACAATCATGCAAATATGTTGTAAGAACTAACTAGCATTTGTCTAAGCATGGCACTGATCTTGTAACAATTGCTTGATGATGATAGTATTTCGACAATGTTAAAACTTTATTATTATGTGATTAACATTAACTTTGAAATAGTAACGAAAAGGAAATGGAAAACTTATACCAGTATAATTATATATGAAGTTCTTTCTACATGACACATGTATTTATGCATATATATATATATATATATATATATATATATATATATATATATATATATATATATATATATATATATATATATACTTGTGTGCGTGGATGCGTTCGTGCATGCATTTATATATGACTGTCTAACTGACTTCATTAAATCTTCAACAAAGATTAGATCAGGTTAATAGAAATATGGATTATACAAATCATAAGACTATGAGACACAGCATAGACGAGAATGCAAGCAAGAGAAATACATCATCAACTAACGCATTTACAAGATGAGATATATAAACACATAAAACCATATTATAATATATATGAAATATACATAAACGCATACATAAACGCACACACATACAGACACACACAAACACACACACTCACACACACACACACACACACACACACAGACACACACACACACACATATATATATATATATATATACATACATACATACATACATACATACATACATACATACATACATACATACACACACACACATATATATAAACAGAAACAAATATATATATATATATATATATATATATATATATATATATATATATATATATATATATATATATATATATATATATATATATATATATATATATATATATATATATATATATATATATATATATATATATTGTAAGCTTACCCACGGTCCACTTTGTAGAAACTTTACACAGAATTCCCTCTTCTTGCAAGAGGTTTGTGGGTTGGCGGATTGTACATTCTTTCAAGGTGTCCGCTTAATTTGGTTCTCGTTATCTAGAGGTTGACCACCCTCGATGTTATTGCCCGGTTCGAGTAACTACAAATATAAGAGGTGAACTTATAACTGAAATAGATAAAGATCTGAGCAGATATATAGAACAGACCAACACGAGCCTCCATACATGTAAACAACTATTTAATCAGTTACATAAAACAACTGAGAATTCATTACATCAGGAATATACTCTGCTTCTAGAAATAAAACATTCACCGAATTACACAAAAAAAACACAGATATATTTAAATAAAGTAGCCGATCTGTTTACCGATAGATTTAGTTCATCATTGGATCGAGTGAACAATCGAAGTCAATGCCTTGTACAATTGCATAACCTGCTTCTCCGTTCACTCCACTTCCATTTTAGCTGTTCCTTCGACATCCCTCTGTTTTGCATCTTTCGGTCCTCAACTCTATGCGTGGCACGTAGATTCACAGATACGTCACAGGATACATTTCAGAAAACGTCTCAGAATTAATACATCATAGGATACGTCTGAGTTAATACGTTGCAGGATATGTCTCAGAGATAATACGTCGCATGATACGTCTCAGAGATAATACGTCGCAGGAGCTATTTTCTCCCTTTGAGCTTTCAACGTTCCTCGCTTCTATCGCCAAATTTCTTCGATGGTTTTCCCTCGACAATAGTCCTCGTGGACCACAGTTTTGCGAGAGAATTTCTCCCAAATTACTCTCGGGGTTTTCTTACGCTTGTTTTCTCTTGCAGAAAAGCTTAGACTGATTACAATTTTCGTTGTAGCTATATTAAAACTAGGAAATTTAGTGTGGGAAACACGCCCCTTATTTAATCAAATATATCTGCCGCCTTTTTCCAGAGGCGCCAAGTCGTGGTCAACTTGACCTTGTAGTTTGAGTAACAGTGTTTATGCGATCTTTCAATTTTAACATTTACACTATGGAATCGAAGTTAGCTTTTGTCTCCACCAATCTTCTGCTGGCTAAATAAACGAATGCTTAATTAAGAATGAAATTCTCCCTTCGAAAAGACATTACCGATCATGGCAGTATGGCAATTTGATACGCGCCTGTCACCATAAATCTAATTAATTGTTCTCTTGTCTCAACTAATGTGTTCTTCATGGATCGCCAGAAATTTGCCCCTAACACATATGTAATGATATGATTACAAAAACAAACACCGTGAGATAAGAAAACATAAAAACATGCTGAAAATATTTAAGGTAGGAAACATTATTAGGTCTTTTAGTTTGTTCTTGCAGTCGAAATAAGTGAGCTTTAAGAGCACTCTTGAACGGAATCACTGTGTCTTTGTGCCTAAGATCAGTGGGCAATTCATTCCACGTTGCTGGGCTCTGGTATGCAAAAGAACGTTGTCCGTATGATTTTGTTTTCGTAGTGGGAATAATGAGTATACAATTGTCAGAAGAGGAGCATAAGTATCTTGCTGGTGTGTACACATGGGTAAGGTCGGATAGGTATGTTGGACTAGAGTCCGTCATTGAAACGTAGCACAGAGAACAAATTTTGTGTTTGATTCTAGATCGAATGGATAGCCAGTTTAGGGTACAGAGCAGCGGGGAGGTGTGCTCTGGTCGTGGTATTCTAAGTATGATCCGAGCAGCTGTGTTTTGAACTTTTTGAAGTTTCTGGAGTAGATATTGAGATGAACCATACATAACTGAGTTAAAATAGTCTAGTCTTGAAAGTACTAATGAACACATAAGTGTTTTAGTGGCATCAGTTGCAAGATATTTGCGAATGGAGCTGATGCGTTTCAGCTCAAGAAATGCAACCTTGTATATGTTCATGACATGTTGGTACAATGTGAGAGTACTGTCCAGAGTAACACCTAGGTTTCGTACTGATTGTGTGAATTTAATGTTGGTGTTGCTGATATTTATTGTTTGAGCTAAAAGATGTGAATGAGAAAGTCTTTGTGTTGTGATCAGAATGGCATCAGTTATATCTTCATTCATCTGCAGCTTGTTATATGTCATCCATGATTTCACATCAGAAATGCATCTCTCTACACCTTGGATGGTAGCATCAACTTCAGCTGAGTGGCTAGATTTGTATATTTGGGTGTCGTCAGCGTACAACTGGTAAGACACTGGATGATGATCTATGACACTCGAGAGCGGCTGACTGTATAGAATGACGAGAACAGGTCCAAGAACAGACCCCTGTGCAACAACACAACATAGATTAACTGGGCTGGATTGTATTCCATTTGCAGATACAATTTGTATCATGTTGACCAAGTAGGACTTGAACCATAGTAAGGCTATATCATGAATGCCAAATACATGCTGGAGACAGTGAAGTAATATATCATGGTCTATTGTGTCAAATGCTGCAGGTAAATCAAGGAGGGTGAGGACTGTAATCTTTCCACTATCGAAAGCAGAGAGAATGTCATTAACTACTTTTAGAAGAGTAGTTTCAGTATTGTGGCAAGGGCGATATGCAGATTGTACATTGCTAAAACGACCGTTTGAATTTAGATGAGATGCAAGCTGGGATAGAACAACCTTTTCCACGATTTTTTATATGATTGGGAGATTAGAAACTGGGCGGTAGTTCTTTAAATTGTTATGGTCGAGTGTACACACACACACACACACACACACACACACACACACACACACATATATATATATATATATATATATATATATATATATATATATATATATATATATATATATATATATGCATTCACACATACATACATACATACATATACATACACATATACACATATATATACTTACACACACACACATATACACATGCATACGCATACACAGAATATATATACATTCATGTACACATACCTATATATATGGAACAAAATGAAACCATTCTCATATGAAAAAGGAGAACAAGATGTGACAATCTGTGATAATACTTATAGCATATGAGACAGAGAGCTTTACGAGGTCTAGAGTTACAACTGACCAGCATGGAATCAGCGTAATGGGACGGAGTGGGACATGATGCCCCAGTGCTAGACATCACTATAGACTGCCTCAATGCATAAATCATACTGGTATGACTGAAAAACCGTTAAAGGTACGTTAAAATTAAAATCACACACACACACACGCGCGTTTAGTTTGATCCTTTAATCACATATTTGACACGTGTTAAGTAGGCCAACGACGAGGCCAAACGAGATGTTGTGAATGATATTCAGGCCAAATAAAACTTTTGGAAAAATGTCAGATAACAAATAAAAACATGAAAGAACCATGTCATTTTTAGTTATTTTGCAAGTATGTTAATGTGTTAAATAAATGTATTCCCTTGCAAGACTGCGAATTATCCAAGATTTTCTGGAGGGCAGTTGTTTTCTGTTTGAATTTTACGTAATTTCTCTAGTCCACTAAATATGTTCTGGCTTGTCGAGTAAGTGTGTTTTATTGTTACTGGCCCCGTCTGATAAACATCTTCCCTGGTAGTTAGCATTCCACTCAAAGACTCCTTGCCGGCTATATCAAATTTGTAGCTAATATAGTGTAGGATTCAGTGTCAACACTTCCTATGTTTACCATCATGCCCATTAATGTTAGGGCAAGGTCTTTCACATGTGTCAGCTAGAGTGTAAGCTTAATTATCCCACTTTAATTGCAGTTTTTAGATTGTAACTTGCACAACAATGTGCAAAGTCATTTACTATAAGCAACAAACAATTGAATGGGTGGGGGAGTGTTAGTTAGGCTAAGCTGCTCTTTGGAGTTAAGATATTTTATTTTCTTTTACAAGAAGATGAAAGGCTTTTCGAAATGAAATAACGAATATAATATGGTGTTATTTTGCTAAAAATCAGAGCGAGATATTTTTCCACCTATTGACAGACGGATATTATTTTTTAAAAGCGTCAGGAACCATTATGAAAACACCAAGTTGTTGGTCCCTAACATATATGCGGTACGTATTGCGACTTTTTCAGAAATACCGCGATACAAAATTGTTCGTAGTACACAGGTATGTATGTATGTATGTATGTATGTATGTATGTATGTATGTATGTATGTATGTATGTATGCATGTGTGTATGTGTGTGTGTGTGTGTATGTATGTATGTATGTATGTATGTATGTATGTATGTATGTATGTATGTATCTATGTGCGTGCGTGCGTGTGTGCGTGACTGTATTGGGTATAACCACACATCATTACAATCCTGTATATCTACCACCGAGTTAAAAAGGATAGTAAGAAAGTGGCAAAGGTCAAAAATACCAGGAATAAAGTTAATCTTTTCTTAAGAATTTTACATTAAACCCTTTCATAGCATGCCTCAAAATGTAGACCCCTCAATATCTGACTTTGCTGTTCTATACAATATCTTCGTTATCTCCCATCCATATTTCTGAATGATTCATTAATGATGCATGAAGCTATCAGAGTAGGCAACTAACTAGCATTTCGACGGTGGATATGGTAAATATGAAATAAAGGATATAAGGTTATTGGAGATCATGGTTGGTAAGTAGTGAACAATAATATTAATTAAAATTTTCTTTGCAAAGCTGATCCTATCATTAATTGAAATTAATGAAAAAAGCGTTCTATTGATATACTATCAGGGATTGTTTACGATCTTAATCTTGGAACTAATGTATTGAAAACAAAGGTTATACCATGTGTGAGGAAGGGATACAAGTTTGAAGTAAGTGTAGTTTTTTAAAAAGTGATGCCACTCATGTGGTTTACTCGGCACAAAACCATGCAACAAGATGGTTCTTTGCTGAAAGGGTTGAACCTGAGTAGTTGTTAGATATTAGTAGTAGTAGTAGTAATAGTAGTAGTAGTAGTAGTGGTAGTGGTAGTAGTAGTAATAGTAGTATCAATAATAATAAAATAGGAATTGAATAAGTACCGCATACCTTCTAAGTAATGCGAGCTGGAGAAGGCGAGCTGGAGAAATCGTAGGACGTGTTGGAGTAATTGTAGGATTACTAGCTGTAGGGTTTGTAGTGTCCTCTGGAGTAATCGTAGGGTGAGCTGAATACATTTCAGGGTGGACTGGAGTAATTGTAGGGTAAGATGGAGTAATCGTTGGATCAGTTGAAGGAAAGCTGAAATAATCGATAATTAGGGAATGAAACAATGGGTAATTTCGTCAGAGACTGTTTAAACAAGTCTTCAATAAACATCAGAAAATTGTCATCGGTGAACCACTATAAATGTCACTGACTTTGTTATTTCATTAAAGTGTATTCAGAAATTATACATGGTGACTCAAACCGGTGGCAAAACATGCAGACTAGAGTATTTAATCACAGGCAATCATATTTATTTGACATAGATTTTGTCTAATATAAACTTTGTTAGTATCTTTCGTACTTACTAGTCCAAATCGGTATAAAGTCTGGTGGCAGTCAGCCGATACGAACAGGAGATGTAGATATTACAAGAAAATCCTCTGGACAAAACATACATGAGATAGATGTTGTTGCCTTGGATTATATACTTTAATTTTCATGTATGCCAAGGTCAGTGAATTTTATCGTGGTTTAAAGAAGCCAATTTTCTGATATATTTTGAAGAAATTAAAAACAATTTCCCGATAGAGTTAAACACTGTTTCATTTCACATTCAAACTAATTAAGAATTACTCTCGCTCGTCCTTCTCCTGCTCACCATCTTAGCTCAATCTACAATCTCTCCATCTCACACTAAGATTCCTCCAGGTCACACTACGATCGCTCCATCTCACACTAAGATTCCTCCAGGTCACACTACGATCGCTCCATCTCACACTAAGATTCCTCCAGGTCACACATTGTAAGCGATTTGGTGTGCCAGATCATTGGAAATGGTCATTAACTGGATCTAAATACATTATGTTCTAAAACACGCCATGTAATGTTATGTTCTCTCCATTAAACAGAAGACCCATAAAACCATCTAAACTTTACTTAAACAAATCCGAAATCAAATTTGTAGAAGTATCAAAATTCCTAGGGATGTATTTTGACGAGCACCTCACATGGGGCAAACACATAGCTGAGCTAGCAACTAGATGTGGAAGGGACCTGAACCTCTTGAGGATCCTTAAGGGAATTGATTGGGGGCGGATCAGTCAACTCTACTCGTGCCTTATAGCAGGGGTGCACAACCGGTGAACTGGCCCGCCAAAGTGTTCTGCCCGTCACTAAGGGCAAATTAAAACAACACAGAAATCTGGCTCGTGAACAGTAATTATATTAAAGAAATTAGAAATAAACTGGGCTACTAACAAATTTTTGACCTATACCAACCTGATACAGAGTTTCAGTCTAACTCATGGAAGGCGGTAATGTCGTCTTCACCTAATATGTTGAATAAAGCCGCATCTGTTTGAACAACAGCGCAAAAGGGCAGCATAAACTTGACTCGCCTCAGGCGGCAATTTTTGGAGCCCCGGCCCTGTCAAGTCTATTACTAAGAATTTTAATTGGCAGCCCGTTGCGCGATCTTCTCTGTGTTGGCGATTCTAGAATTCATTGCGTTAACAGCGTCAACGATAATTAAGACAAAGCGTGCTCTTCTAAAATATAAATTGACAGTGCCGTAAGCGAAAATGTCTAAACCTGAAGCTAAAAAGCGTAAGATTAATGGAGGAAAACGTCAGTTCAGTGATGAATGGACATGTCAGTATTTTATGGATACTTTTAATGGCAAATCAGTTTGTTTAATTTGCCGCGAATCACTTAGTGTTATGAAAGAGTATAACTGCAGATGACACTATGAAACGAAACATACCGCTGCTTCTAAGGAATTGCAAGGTGACTCGAGAAGGCGGAAAATCGAGCAGTTAAAGAAGAATGACGGCTGAGCAAATGTTTCACAAGGAAGTCGCAAGAAACAAGGTGTGTGACACGTGCCAGTTGCAAAGTGGCACAGATAATTGCAAAGTCATCACGACCTTTCACAGATGGCGATTTTATTAAAGAACGTCTCCAAAGCATCCGCACAGACATATGTCCAGAAAATACCAGTATTTTAAGCAAATACCTGTTATCAAGAATGACAATTCAAACTCTAGTCGAGGACCATGGAAGAGACGTTACTGAGCAGTTGCGTGACAGATTAGCTAGCTGCACATATTTTTCAGTAGGTTTTGATGAGAGCACTGATAATACGATACTGCACAGCTCTTAGTTTATGTGCGAACAGTGAATGGTAATTATGAGGTAACTCAGGAGGAATTGGCAGGGTTAGCTTTGTTGCATGGACGTACAACAGGTCTAGATATTTTCAAAAGAATGAAGTCAGTTCCTGATCGATTTAATGTACAGTGGTCGAATATGTCCTGTGTGACAACAGATGGAGCTCCTGCAACGGTAGGGAAAGAAACAGGATTAACTGCTCAAGTGAAATAACATTTGAACGAAATTGGTCTTCGAAAAGATGCTGTCCATATGTACCACTGTATTATTCAACAGGAAACAATCTGTAGTCGTGTCATGAAATTTGACAACGTAGTGAAATAAGTTTTCATTTCTATTAACTTCATCCGTCCCAGAGGCCTTAATCATCGGCAGTTTAGATCCTTTATAGAAGAGATTCAAACTGATTACCAAGATGTTCATTATCACACAGATGTCCGATGGTTGAGCAGAGAGAAAGTTTTGAAAAAGTTTGTTGAATTGCGTTCAGAAATTCGCGAATTTCTAACTGCGAAGGACAAAGAAACATATATGTTTGACCATAAGGCACGGCTGTCTGACTTGGTCTTTCTTACTGACATCACTGGTCAGTTAAATACTGTGAATCAACATCTTCAAGGTAAAGATCACTTTATCTTTGACATGTTTCAAGAGCTGCAAGCTTTTCAATTAAAACAACAACTCTTTCAGCCACATCTGCAGTCTAGGAATCTTATTCATTTTGAGACATGCTTACTTTCCCAAGTTGAGTACCAGTGTGATTGTTAGGGATATCATGAGTCTTGTGAAATCTTAAAGAAGGAATTTAATAATCGGTTTCAAGACTTCAAAGAAAAGAAAGATTCGCTTAATTTCATGCGTGATCCATTTTCTTGTACAGTGGAAACTATTCCTGCTGAATATCAGTTGGAGGTCATCGACTTTCAGTGTTCAGCTGAACTGAAAGTGGCCTTTAAGGAAAATAATATTTTAACATATTTCAGGAAACTTTGTCCAGACAAATATGGCAAAATTAAGGACTTGACCTTAAAGTTGTTTTCACTGTTTGGAAGTACATATTTATGCGAGCAAATATTCTCAATCATGGACCTCAATAAGAATAAACTGAGATCAAACTGGACTGATAGCAACCTCAGTAAGAATAAACTGAGATCAAACTGGACTTAAAACAACCTCAATAAGAATAAACTGAGATAAAACTTGACTGATAACAACCTCAATAAGAATAAACTGAGATCAAACTGGATTGATAACAACCTCAGTAAGAATAAACTGAGATCAAACTGGACTGATAACAACCTCAGTTCCATTTCGAAGATTGCAACAACTTAGTTACAACAAAACATTGATAAAATAGTTCAAAACATTCAGTCAACATCCATCTCATTAGATTACGTGCAAGCAACAAATGAGGAATTATATGTTGGACTTAATAAGTAAAAACTGGTGTTCAATTCCTCTTGACTTTTGATTCTTCAATTTTACATGTAAAAATGAAATTATATAAAACCTTCATGTCAGGCAGTAGTTTATTAAATATTTATTAACGTTAATTTCGTTTACCAAGTCGCTGTTGTATGGAACATGTTGCGTCGTGTTTGCGGCCCTCGAGTGGTCTTAGAAAATTCTATCTGCTCCTTGGCCGAAAAAGGCTGTGCACCCCTGCTTTACAGGACACTAATCCGATCAAACATTGATTATGGGTGCCACGTTTATGCCTCGTCTGGTGCCTCTCTGTTAAAGAAACTGGATCGGATTCAGAACCAAGCTTTAGCTCTATGTATCAAGGCTCTAAAAACACCTCTGGGGAGGAGCTACAAATACTAGCAGGGGAATTGCCCCTCAGACTTCGAAGGGACGAACTAATCCTACGATACTTAACTAGGTTATCAATACACGATGAATTGCACCCCACAAGAGCCGTCATTGAAAAATGCAAGAAACCCTTTAGACACAAACTGGCAATATTTAAACCGGAGGCCGGGGGGTGGGGTGGGGGTGGGGGTGGCAAAGTACACGACCTATAAAAGGGAACTCGAACTATCGGATCTCCAAGCAGATAGTATACAATACGAAGACCCTGAACCATGGCAGTGTAATATTCCGAAAACAAACTTCAGCTCCCTCAAATATGGCAATAAACAGGACCAACCCCTATAACTAAGAGCCGGAGATCTCTCGGATATTCTTGAAAGTTACAAGGGTTATGCAGCTATCTATACGGATGGCTCAAAAACGTCTAACACCGAAAAAACTGTAGCAGCAGCGGTGATACCAGGGGAGGGCATCAGGCTTGGGGCGAGACTATCTGATAACTGTTCTATCTATACAGTATACTTTTATGCAATCAGTCTAGCTGTCTAATGGGTGGGAGACTCCAACACCCAAAAAGCGATTAGTATTAGCGACTCCCTCGCGAGCTGCGATCCATAGAATCGGGAAACTCCTCTAGTCGCGAAAATATGCTTAAAAATATACTATTCCAACTTACTACCCTAGCAAAACAAAACATCAGTATATAATTTATGTGGGTCCCATCACATATAAACATACCTGGTAACGAAAAGGCCGACCAGATTAAGCGAACCCACAACCCAACAATTCAATTACAGCCTTGAAGAACTATACAGTGTAATCACGACAAAATAATGACAAATGGCAGAGAGAATGGGATAGCAACCTCAAAGGCCGAAAACCATACTTCATCCAGCAAGAAACTGGCAGAAACACACACACCCTCTAGTGTTACCAAATCCACACGTTTCTAAAGTCATTACCAGACTTAAAACGGGGGAAACACTTCTAGCAAGTAGCTTTGGCAAATATCTGCCTGGGCACAAACAAAGGGCATAAACTGCCCCCACCGTCCAACACCAGAAACCTACAAAATGTAATTAATGAGTGCCCGAGTTACACCAAACAACGGCGCCTATTCCAGGGCAAACAAAAGAGCATACAAGGTACAACTACATATCCAGAAATGATGGAACCAGGAAACAGAAACATCAACTCCACACACAAAAACATCGTGGACTTTATTTCCGCCATTGGGAGAAGAGGCAAAATTGAATCCTAGCTAACAACATATAAAGTAACTTCAGCAGACCACAATGCCCACTTCACCACCCGAGCCACAACAAAACAATTAGTCGGAGAGGTCGTAAGACCGTGCTTTATAGTTATGATAATAAATCAAAATGTGGGAAGGGTATATACATTATTGAATCAAAAACCCATACAAACGGGGGAAAAGTAAAAAAAAATTTTTAAAAAAAAAAAACATACATGCAGACGTAAAATCACTTCCCAGCTACAAACTCCCGACAGTAGGAAGGGTTTTTAATGAAATGAACTTAGCTGTACAGCACCTACTTAGACAGAAGCTGGGAAATTTAGCAATCTAATAAATATGCCTGACAAACAGCGTCCTTTAGGAAAAACCCACAACACCCCCCTCCCTAGCTACAACAGTCGAGATTGGCGGAAACATATTAAACCTAACACTGGCAAAGGATAACCAGTCAATCCAAATGCAAACTTTACACACAGAAACCAGCCAAGCAATCTTACTCCAACTAACAACTAACATTCCCATAACATCTTGCTCTTCTTCCTTCACCATCACAGGAGGAAAACGTATACGAACAAATACCCCAACCTCGAGTAGACTAACTTAGATAATATGAGGTGGTCCTAAGCCCAGACCATCAGGCCCCGCCACATACGATGGCAATGCCTGGTGCACGTAAAGCAACTAGCAATAGGACCCGAACCAACTGACTACCCCAATAAATTAACTGTTTGAGGTGGTCATAAGCCCAGATTTTAAGTGCCCCCCGCACAACGCGGTAACCAATTTGACATAAACTATCACTCTACAATAACCGGAAGGAAACTAACAACAACCCTTCAATAAACTAGGCACTATAGGGTGCTAAAATCCCAAACCATCAGGCCTGGTCGCACAAGGTGACAATGATTATAATCCTAGAACTAGTAAAACCCTTACATAGTTATTAATGGCACATAGATTTTTCTATAACATCAATTCAGAATTGTTAAGAGCAAATCGACAACTTCGATCTCCGGAGTCCTTCAACACGGCGCCTTCACCTTTTCCCGTCCTTGCAAAAACCAGACATGAAACCCAAGCATGAGGTGCGTGCAGAAACAACATCGAGTGGTGGCTCAGGTTTCCCACTCGATGAGTAAATAAGCAATGCTGGATGCGCACTTTTAAATCCCCCAAATGAGTGCTCATACACTCAGATCAAGTGTAAAATCTTGTTGGATGGTGGAACGGTTCCCATCCCTCAAATGGTTGAATGGCCGCACACGTCAAAAATTTAAGATCGTCATTATCACCATGCTGCCTTCTCGCACACAATACGATAAAGGACACCGCCATGATAGGTTTCTGGTGCTATTGTTAGTAGACACTAAGCTGACGATACGGACATTTTATTGAGGCTGAGGCTGGATAGGTATCGTAAAACAATTGATTCATTCAAACTACACAACGCCGTTAAAATACTTCTCTGATTGCATTTTATATCTTTAATTAAAGACATAACTACTGTTTAAAAGGGACACTAACTCTGTATAGCAAAAGGTGGCTTTGCAATGAAGTCTAATAATAGGCTGCTAAACTCATAATATACCTGCAAGCAGACAAATAAAATGTTATGCTTTAGTAGTTGTAGTATTATTGTTATTATTATTATTATTATTATTATTATTATTATAAATGCCATTTGTACACAGCTTAGTACATAGCTAACCTTTGTCTATGATTGTAGATTTATATTTAAGATAATGATCATTTGCAAACAAATTGTGTACTTGTTTATGAGTTCAGGACATTAAAAAGGACTGGTCAACCTGATGGTTGTCATGTTTGTTTTACTAACATTTAAATGAAAGACCTGGCTTTGTTTACATCTTAAAATATTCTGGAAATGAACGTTTGACCCACATCTGGTCGTTTTTTTTATTAGTCGTTAACCTTCATGTAAGATTGTTTTCATCAAAATTATTTATTCTTATCCTTTAATTTAGTTGTGTTTACGATTTAATTTGAGAGAAGTCTTTTATTTAAACTAATCATCAGAATTTCAAAGTGCTCATTTACTTTCTTTTATTAAATCACTATTTTGGGATAATTGTCAATTCAGTTAAAGATGTTCCATATCATTGTGCTACAAGAAGACTATTCCATATCCATAATACTTCTCTCTCTCTCTCTCTCTCTCTCTCTCTCTCTCTCTCTCTCTCTCTCTCTCTATATATATATATATATATATATATATATATATATATATATATATATATATATATATATATATATATATATATATATATATATATATATATATATATATATATATATATATATATATATATATATATAAGTTTTGGTTAAAAAACTAACCCCAATAATGACTTTTAAAGTGTTGGTATAAAGCAATGACATACCAGTACTGGTTTCCAGAGTAGACTATGACCTCTGTACTCCCTATATTAGTGATGAATTTTCACCTATTAATTATTAAGAAGACAAGAAAATAATGACTTTGATAAAATAAAAAATATTCGTTTTAAATGAATTAAACATGATTGTCATCGAAATCCCCTCTGCGAGCCTTGGCGAGCAAAAGCTGACATTATTGAACTTGTTTCATAAATTTAATATTCCCTTTTATGCCTTTGTATAAAAAGGGATGTTTCAGTGATACTTCAAATTACAGGTATATTTCATCACTGATCTGTGTTGTTAAAGTCATGGATAGAATTATTTGTAAGCATCTCCACAACAATCTACGCTCAAATGATCGTATATTCAAATATCTAGCGCAACAAGACTCATTGCTGATGATAACTCACTGGGGCATTCATAAACTGATAGCTACGAAATTTTATATGCATTGAACATAGATGTAAATACGATTGACGATTGGTAAAAACATTGGTTGGATGGCATCAATCCATTTAAAACTGGGGTAGTGTTATTTTAGGGTAATCTGGAGCCAGTTTTTCCTGGGCTAAAATTCAAAACAGAAATCCTCTCTTTTAGTGAGATCTAGCCTTAACTTTAAGTAGTCTAAGCAACTGGATGAAACATACTGACAACATGCTTCTGTCGAAATATAAAAAGACAACTACCTTAAATATTCATTTATTAAAATGACGTTAGAATATATATATTTTACATAATCCGCCACTTACTATAATACATTGGTTTTGTATCAGATGGTTGCTCGGGTCAAGACGCTATTACATTAGAAAACTACTATTAGAAACAGGAAGAATTGCTACTTATCTTACTATATATGTTTAGAGTCGTATGACTTATTAAGAAACTCTTGGTTGACCCTAATAATTAGACGAAAATTTCATAAACTATGTTACATTCATAAAATTATTTACGGTGCCTCTCCATCATACCTTGCCTGCCTTCTAGTACAACTGGTTGGCAAGATAAGCTGGTATAAGCTTTGAAATAGGAATAATTTAATGGAATTAACGGCAGACTCGAAATAAGTATAAACCGATTCCTACATTCTTCTGTTCACTTTTGGAACTCCCAATAAGAGGTGAAAGTATTCCAAATTCAGAAGTAAATAGAGGCCATTTCAACACAAGTGCCTTCCCATTTTTTGTTTGTAACAGGAAATTTTATATTGTGCATGCTATAAATTGAAATAACTGCAGTGATTTATATTTTGTTTTAAAGTTTATTTGAAGTAAAATTCATTCAGTTATTGTAGCGATGATATAGAAAATACATACCTTTACATATTCGCTTGCAAATACTATGCATAGGAATTTATTTCAAAATCTAAATCAGCTTGACATACCTGTGAGTGCAAATAATTTTGTATCGCCTGATTTTACAATGAGCGTTAATATTCGCTTATTTGACTTGTTCCAATCATGTATTAAAAGACAATGAAAGCTTTACATTATTAGGAAGTATTCAAAATTTGATTTCTATATTTATTTCTCTCCTACCATTTTGATAAAGAAAGATCATGATAGACTTATTTCTATCATTTTTGTTCATTCTCTCTCTCTCTCTCTCTCTCTCTCTCTCTCTCTCTCTCTCTCTCTCAGGGGGACATGAGTGGCCGAGTGGTCTAAAGCGCTCTCCGTTAGGGATCACTGCCATCTCACCTCTGTCTGCGTGGGTTCGAGTCTCGGATTCGGCCAATGTGGGTATGTAAGAAAGCTTGCCAGGAGCGTCTCGTGGGTCGGTGGTTCTTTCCGGAGTTTTCCAGGGTTCTTCCTCTTCTTCCTCGACCATTAATACTGGCCGCCATGTATAGCCTATGGTGTGCTGAAAAATGGCGTTAAACCCAACAACAACAACAACAACAACAACAACTCTCTCTCTCTCTCTCTCTCTCTCTCTCTCTCTCTCGTATACATATTTTCCCTGAATCATGCATGTTTACATATAATTGTACGAAAACTACTGCGTCGCTATTCGTGTGAATTTATCATCGATTGTAGAGGAAGGGCTTATTTATAATTGTGCGAACTTGTAGCCCGACCAGATTTGTTAACATTTATAGCAATAAAATATGTTTAAACCAAGAGGAACTTAAACACGCACCATTTCCGAATATTAGCATGAAATGCATTGGCGTAGCACGAGAGATGCTACCAGAGCAAGAGAAAGGAAGAACTCATGTTTATGGCTGGGCATATGGTACTCCGCTGCTGATCCGCTTGCTTTGCAAGCAGAGAGAAAGCACCCATTTTCGTAAAGCACACTTTTTCTTAAAAACAGCGATTAAAGCATTGGTACACGGATGATTTTTCCCAAAACAAATTAAAGTGCAATGGTCCTGTCAGCGAAATTGCCATAGTTAGGTTTATGTTAATGTTTCATTATGACTTCTGAATGCGAGATAATTTTGAGAACAATAAAAACTACATTATCTTCCCAGGAATCTATTAGGATCTACTCTCAGTAGTCTAAAATTGAACTTTGATCTGTTTGTATCAATTTATTGACTTATTTATTTCTCTTGAATTGTTTTTCTTCTTCCTATCCAAATTACGCTTGAATTAAATAACATTACGGTACAAACCTGACATCAAGGAAAGGTCATTCAAAATCTGCATATTTGTCTTCAAGCTCAAAGGAGAACTATCTAATAATACAGAAGGTCGCTGGGAGGCCGAGTGGTCTAAAGCTCTCGCTTTTACCATCACAGATATCTCTTATATATCCGCGTTTGTCTCGGGCTCGGCCAACATGGTTTTGGGAGAATGCTTGACCGTAGATTCCTGTGGATCGGTAGTTCTTGTTTTTTCCAGGTTTCTCACTCTACCAGTTATAATGGCCACCATGTATAGCCCATCGTGTGCTGAGAATTGCGCCAAACCCATACCCACTAATAATAGAAAAGCATCATCGGCATTCGGCTCGAATTCGAATTATGTTTCATTAGAGAATATGTCTGCAATATTTGTGTTTTCTTCATGTTCTATTACAAGAAGTTCAATTCCCATTATAAAAAATACAGCACTAAAGGGTCTCCCAGGCGACAACCTCTCTCCCAAAAAATCAATGTCCAAGGCTTTTATTTATCGCAAAACAGCCCAAACCAGTGTAAATGGACTCTCTAAAGTTAAAGATTTCAGAGCGTTTTTGCAAGAAGTCCCATTCAACCAGGTCAATTTTTTTTTAGGTTATATCAATAAGAGAGGACCTTGAGACAGTTCATCAGGTCATAAAATTTATTGTATAAATATTCCTTTCATAAAGCCATTTTGGTTGACATTAATGATAGAAGAAATATGTTTTACCCTATTTGTAATAGATGCTGACGCAGTCTTATAATTTACATTTAATAGTGAAACCAATTTCTACTTTTTTATTCAAGAAAATACATTTCCTATCTTTATCGTCTTTTGGAATGCAAGTCATGATTCGCTGGAACTGAAATTCTGAAGGATGATGTATATCGTATCCACCTACTAGAGATCTAAAGAGAACACTGTCGAGATCGTTTCTAAATAATTTACAGAATCAGCTGTATATCATTTTATCATATTTTCAGTGCCAAACTGCAATCAATCCTCAACTTCCTTTCACAAAAGCTTCTTTTAAGATCCGAAAGTTTTTTGTTACGGTTAAGAAAGTGGTTACGAGTTTGCAAGTTATTATTGTTTAAGTTCTGCATAATTCTTCATAAATCGTTCTGATGATTTATTATATCTCCTGAACATATTACCCTTGTTCGATTGTTATGTAATAATAATTGTTCTTCGTTAGTGTCGTCCCCCTTGAAATATATCCGTAGATCCCGAAAGCTATCTGTCACCTTAGTGAATATGCATTTATCAATTCTCATTTTCCTTTCTCCACATCAGCTCCGTGTACACTGATTAAGAGTAGGCCAACTACAGTGACGTGGGCCAAAAGTGGGCCGCGGGTCATTTTTACGCTCTTTAAATAGTCTAATATCAGCATGAAAAGGACTAACGCACACAAGCGGGTATGTGAAGCATCATGGGTCTCACGATTTGCGGCACACTCAGACAATAACCGTTTTATATTGCATACGCCAAAAAAAATACACGCATTATCTGAAGTAGTTATTGATTTCGCGTGTATAATGGACAAAATGGATTAGACTTGGCATTAATATTGATTGATATTGACAAGAATATAAAAATTAGGATACAGATCAAAAGCCGAAACAATATATGAGATATCGTGTGACTAGTTATAAACTATTTATGTTATTATAATGTACTTTATAAGTTATTTTAAGCAAAGAACACAAATCATACAAAATTGTCAGGTTCAACTGACGGCAAAATGCACGGTTGTTCCATTATTGCACAATTAATAATTGATCTGTTGAACAAAACTCGAATCAGATTTAATCATGCTTAATTTAATAATTTTCATTTGGGCACGATATGAAGACAATCTAGGACTCCATATATTTAATTTCGAAGACATGAAAAATTCTCGGGTTTAGTGGGGGTGGGGGTGAGCAAGTGTATCTTCGCATTGGTCTATCTCTACGGTTATGTTGAAGTTGTTTTCTCTTGTAACAAGCACAATGGATTTAATTATTGTTATGCATTTATGCTGCTTTCATGTACGGTGACGAACATTTCTGAGTATGTGGCATTAGGAAACAGTCTTCTAACTAAAACAGACTGCTGATCAAAATGGCTACTCCCATGTGGTCGAGAAATGAAAATTCACCAGTCCAAAGTACACTAACCTAAAAACTTATTAAAATAGGGAGAATCAATTTGCCAGAATGGACAATACGAACTTTTGAAAGTGCAATAATATAAAAACAACAAAATAATTTTTTCGGCAATTTTCTTCTTCTCTGTCTCCAATTTACCTCTGGAGTCCAGAAAGTGAAAACGAACAGGCAGAGCTAACAGTCTTTTGAGAGATGCACATCTGAGGTGAGGCCAAGCTGCGTGCTCTATAACGCAAATTACACCTACCAGTCATTTACCAAAATAATGGGAATTACAAATTATTTTAACAATACCAAGGTCTCTTGTTTAAGAAAAAACGATAACCAGTGAGGAAATCCCTATGAATTGGTTTGTTTAAAAATGTAACTCTTTACAAAGTAATAAAATGTAGAGAGGAATCTTTATTATTATTTTTCTAAAAGAAACCACTAATCTTTATCTGCTTACATATGTATTGTCTACTTTTAATGAAAGAACGTCATATGCTGAAAATCAAAGCTATGACATTCATAGTTACTTCACAAAGCTCAGGCCAACGAAATGCTAGAAGAGATTATAACATTGATCCCCTTAGAATGTACAATAATATCAATTTCTAATACATTTTCATCTTTTGATGAAAAAGTAATTTTGCTTTCCTAACAAGAAAGGCAGATATATATTGCAAAACACCACAAACTACGATCCTCTCCATAGCTTGCGTTTACATTTTTCTTGTTATTAGATCTGTTGCATTAGATTCCCGGCTAACGACTTCAATTTTTGAAAGACGTTCAAGATATCATTACCATTTATGATGGAATATCGCTTTCAGTAATCGAAATATGTTATTTTCCATAATTTTTTATATTTATGCAACTAAATTGGTTATCCCTTTTTTATATTAATTTTTGTTTTATACGTCAGCTTTTTATTTCGCGCACTGAACCAGGTATAATATTTTTGTATTAGTGGGGATGTTGTAACCGGCTAAAGTTTCGCGATAGGATCAACTAACAATGAACATTACTCCTGCAGATGATGTATGTGTTATTGTCAACCTTTGCGCTCCCTGTTTAAGGGATCCAGTCTAGAAGTCTCCGATAACACCCTCGCTATCCAGAAGCAATCGATATTTACACGAGGCAAAAACAAATAAATAAAAGGCTTGATGCTAAATCTGATCTAAGCCGTGTCTGAATGATATGTTTATGATTTTGATGCAATTTTAGAAAACATGGATCGATTAAAAATTGTATCTAGTGCGGCTCAAAATTATCACCTTTAAATGGAATCTGGTCACAATTATTACACCCGTTTCAGCTACCACGAATATAGACCCAGTCCATTTTTTGAGCTTTTGTTTCCTCTCTCTTTTTGGTGGTGATACAAGAGTTAGATTTAGGCGTTCTTAGTATTGTTTTTAAAGGCAATTTTTTATTCTTTAGAATGTTAGCATTATGGTGTGGTTGTCTGTGTGTACTTCGGCGGCAGTGCACACTGTGTAATGAGGCATTGATGTAGGTCAAGTATTGAAACCTGTTACCAAATGCACAGTGATTTGTTTATAGTTCAGCCTCTCAAAATATGCCGGATAACCTATGACAAGAACTTCACCGTGAATTCATCTTTGAGGGTACTTTAGAATACGATATGGTTTATTATCATTTGGACTACCGGAAAGTTTAGTACTGGCAAAGAAATGTAGAGAATATATAGTAAACTTAATTGTAACCCGGTTCCAAACACACATTATATAAAGTTGTTTTACTTTTTCATGCATTAAGTTCATAAGGGGCAGGTCATCCGGCCCTTAATACAATGATATGTAGGTCATCCGTCCCTTAATACAATTACATTTAGGTCACCAGGCCCGTAACACAATGACATGTAGGCATTCCGACCCGTAATACAATGACATGCACATCATCCGACCCTGGCAATGGCATTAGGTCATCCGACCCCTAATAAATTGACATGTACACATCCGACCCTGAATACAATTACATTTAGGTCATCAGGCCCGTAACACAATGACATGTAGGTCATCCGTCCCTTAATACAATGACATGTAGGCCATCCGACCCGTAATACAATGACATGTAGACCATCCGACCCGTAAAACAATGACATGTAGGCCATCCGACCAATAATACAATGACATGTAGGCCATCCGACCCGTAATACAATGACACGTAGGTCATCCGACCCATAATAGAATGACATGTAGGTCATCCGGCCCTTAATGCAATGACATGTAGGTCATCCGACCCTTAATACAACGACAGGTAGGTCATCCGACCCCTAATAAAATGACATGTACGTCATCCGACCCTTAATACAATTACATTTAGTTCATCAGGCCCGTAATAAAATGACATGTACGTCATCCGACCCGTAATAGAATGACATGTAGGCCATCCGACCCTTAATACAATATGACATGTAGGCCATCCGACCCGTAAAACAATGACATGTAGGCCATCCGACCCGTAATACAATGACATGTAGGTCATCCGACCCATAATACAATGACATGCAGGTCATCCGGCCCTTAATACAATGACATGTAGGTCATCCGACCCTTAATACAACGACAGGTAGGTCATCCGACCCCTAATAAAATGACATGTACGTCATCCGACCCTTAATACAATTACATTTAGTTCATCAGGCCCGTAATAAAATGACATGTACGTCATCCGACCCGTAATACAATGTGCAGTTGCTTGTCTCATATGATAAAATTAAAAATATGTGTAATGGCTCCACTATTCACAGCTATCGAATTTCTTGAAAATCTCTGACACCTTTTGTGCCAATGCACCTGACTGTTTTATGCCAAGGATTTTGTTTTCTTAAGCTCACATGAAAAACAAGTTGACATACGCTGTCCAGACAATGTGATATTTCAATCTCAAATAGGGCAGGTAAACAGTCGCAAGGGACATCTGACTGGCTAAGATAGAAAAGTTTTATATTGATCAGCATCTAAACAGATCATGCGTGGAAAGAATAGTGTTGAGTGAGATTTAGAATTGATATTTTGTTATTAGCACGCGTTTTTAATTCAAATGCACTGAGAATATGGTGCTACCATCCGTACGCCCGTTGTGCCGTTGTCGGAGCTAAACCAATGAGCGAATTCGCTTATGTTTGAGTGCTGTTTCGTTATATAGTCTGAACTTGTTCTCTATCTAGTCTCTATCTTGAAGCACGCAATTTCCCATCTGAGTCTAGCGAATACTGCCTACCGATGCATTAATGTTTTCACCATATGTAACCAATAGAGCTTTCTCAAAAAATTTCCATTACACTTTACCTCTAGTATACCTGAAATGTAGAACGAAAAAATAAACCCATTCAGCTCAACAAGTCTGTGATTTGCGTTATGTCCACTATGTAGAGTTGCCATCAGTAAAACGTACATAGCCAATAAAATGTGCCATAATCGATATCTATATTGTTCGACTTTAAAATGATAGTAAACTATCCCGTCTATATAGAGCTACGCCTCTGCTGCAGAACATAATTTCATAAACTGGATAATTCAGAAATAGGTTGCATACAGTTTACCTTGAACAAAAATAGTCTGATCAAGCCTACCACTCCAAACTTAACTCAAAGATCACTGCTCTAGTCGGACACTCCAAACTCAACACCGACATAATAATATGTTTATTGAGGTTTCGGACGCCAAGACTTGCTGCAAGAAAGAAAAACAGACCCAGCAGAAAAATAAAACGTCGGCCTTATCCTCCTTTGTTTGGATAACTTGAAAGACCAGCCATCGCTATTATCTGTACATACGCGCCCATTTGGATTCAACCTCCCAAATGAAGGCTGCATTCAGGATTTTATACCTTCCATCTCATATTCATCCTCGTAGATATCGTACCGAAGACGATCACCCCTTCCAGTTGATTAGGATTGGGTGAAGGTACCCTCCCCCCCCCAACAAAAAAAGAACAAACAATTGATGAACGAAAAGACGGATTTACGGAAGCATACAACGACAGTCGTGATATATTAAATGTGTAAAGTAAAACAAACGTGTTAAAATGTTTATATCTGACTTTGTCAGTATCAGGGTTTTCCTGCAACTAAGATAATAGAAAAGATAATAAATATGAAAATAATGGTTTTAAAGTGTTTCAGATGTTCTGGTCAATAATGTTTTGTTGGTTTTAAAGAGAAGTGCATGCCTGTATTTTCTTCGTATTTTTTCTTTCATTTTTGGGTAGTAAATATGCGATAACGGTTACGTCCATTAGCATCGCACTTCTCTGCCACAAGACCACCTCTTTATTTCAACATGCGGTAGAAAGATATCAAAATATGGTTTATATGAAAATACTTTATTTTACTACACCGTAAGGATTTTAAATACATTGGATTGTAGGTTTGAGAGATGCTTTGACATTAAAATAAAGTATGGAAAAAGATTCTCAGTCTCTATGACTTTTTTTTTCTTCTTCTCCAAATCGTGATCTTACTCAATCAGGCTAGAACAATATCCACAGTAATTGTGATAAATAAACCAAAACTGGGGATTTAGTTGTACCTAAACAACTTTTCCGTTCAGAAAATTTCGATTTAAAACTGGTAATCACTCGGACAATTGCTTTCCTAATGAACACAAGATCTTATCAGATAGGCTATGGTAACCTAATATTAATATAGCTGTAGATGTTGATTGTTTTGTTTGACAAATACCACTCGGAGAAATGCAGCGAAAAAGAAAACTCTGAATATATGATATGTGTAAAACCGCATGTCTTTCAATCTTACCAGAAAATACCAAGTCGCGGGTTAAATGAGATTCGTTTAAGAACATGGATCTAATTATATTTAGTGTTATTGTAAACCACAATATAAATGTGTCTTGAGGCAACCAACACTGGGTTATGACTCTAAGCCAATCAGAAGTGGTTTCGTTTCATAGCTAACATAAGGGACCAGCATACCTGCGATAACTGTACATACAATAAATAGGTGTGTGTGTGTGTGTGTGTGTGTGTGTGTGTGTGTGTGTGTGCAATGTGGATTTTTAGTGATGTCTACCACTGGGGCATAATGCTGCAGACAAGTAGCCTTATGTCCCACCCAGTCACATTATCCTGACAACAGACCGACCAGATCTAACACTAACCTCTTAATGCTGAGCGCCATGTTTATAAGTCTTTGGAGTGACTCGGCCGAGGTTAGAACCGCATCCGAGGCGGACGCTCGAGCCATTAAGGCAACCAGAGCAGTCATATAAATAAATAAATAAATAAATAAATAAATAAATAAATAAATAAATTTAAAAAAAAAACAAACAAAAAGTAGAGGCGGGTAGAACTGAAAGCTGTCAATAAACTGGAACTGGTTCAGGAAGAATGTCATATTCTTTTCGATATTATTTGGGGTGGATTTGAGGTCGGCCATTAATACCGTTCCATGAGCATGCGAGGAGGACAGCGCCGCTACGGCTTTGTTATTCAACAGAAACCTCGACATAAACAGGACGGCTGCTATGACGGTCATGACCTTCTCTAACGCGATATTGAGGATGAGATTAAATTTTACCCCCTTCTCGTCGACCTCCTACTTTAATATGTCTATTTCGCAGGGGGATCGGGTGGCATCAGCCGATAAATCTCCCGTGATGATATTGATCTTCGCTTTAGGAGCTGATATCACCTATTCATTAAAAGCTGCAAAAGTCTGCAGACAATTTTGACTGCACACATCGGTGTACATTTTATACACTTACCAGTATTTCTCGCGGCTGTGGAGCTACAGATGCCTGAAGGGTTATTTCCGTGAGACATATATTGCATATCTGGAGCAAATCCTATTTTTGTAACTTTTGTGCTAGATATGGATGTTGCCAATTACAGGTATGTATCTGAAGTGTATGCAGGTTTGTTCCGAAAAAGACCTGCATGCAGCAAAACTGGACATTTTAATGAACATGTGACGTCATACACACTTATCGTTCATCAGTATCAATACAGATAGGGAAGGTGATTGATCGGACTAGGGGGTCATGGCTTCGAGCAGCTTAAATTGGTCGAATTCCTGGAGTGACCGAACGGAATTGTATACAGGTAGTCCACAAAGGATTTGGTGAATCCAACTTTCCCAGCTGAACACGCCTTTTCACTAGCTTCCACTTGTGTTTTTGTAGGTGAGTGTGGGTTGGGATAGTAGATAGTCGTATGTGGGGTGGAAGCAGCATAATCTATATAGGGGGTTCTTGGCGGCTTTTTAAAAGAGAAGAAGTCCTTTTATGTTCAGCCCTGTACCGTGACGTTTTTACCAAAAAGGCTGTAAAGCGGTGTCAAGTCGCCCTTTTACCACTACTGTTTACGATCATGCTGCAAGCTATTAGCAGGTGCGACAGGCAAGAAAGTAACTAATCATAAATGTTGCACTTACATGGATATCATTTCAAACATTCACTTGAATGTAACAGCTGATGTAGAAGATATATAACTTACAATCACTTTATCGTAAATCTATAATATATTGCTTATTATGATGCTACAAGTGTATTGTTTAAGGAGCTGAAACACGCAATAGGAGAATTCAAAGAATATCAGGCCATAAACTTTAGACCCAAAGTGATATTATCACAGTCTGATTAAAATGGAGATATCCGACATAACAGACATCTAAAAGACACCGACAAAAGTTAATGTTTCGGCGACCTTTGGATTTGCCGGACCTATCATTTTATTAGCCAATCAGATAAAGCGTTTCTTTTCGTGTTAGGGGGAATTATCGTTAGTGATGATCTGTTCCGAATGATGATTTTCACTGTCATAAATTTCAAAGCTGTGATTTAAAAAATAAAATACAAGGTCAACAGCACATAACTTCTAATTGTTGCCCATACTGATTATAAATATACATACATTTTAATCCGATTTAATTATTAGCCACCAAAGCTTTGTTCAAATGCAGCAATAGAAGATTTGCGAGTTTCCAAAGCTTATATAATATTTGCTACTTTCCAAAGCTTGTAGAAGATTTGCGATTTTCCAAAGCTTGAACACAAAACGTTAATATGGTTTATCATCATCATACAAGCTTTCTAACTAAATTGGTTAGACAATCTTGTCAGGACCGCTCCGGTGGCCGCGGGTTCGAACACCGGCCGAGTCAACCCAAAAAAAAATGGTATTAACAGCTATCTTGCTTGGCGCTCAGCGTTAAGTGGTTAGTGTTAGGACTGGTCAGCTGGTATCAGGGTAATGTGATGGGACATGATGCTACATGTCTAAGGCTTGACGCCCCAGTGCTAGACATCCCTTTAAAATGCCACACTGCAGACATCGTAGCAATATGACAGAAATGTTTTTTAAAGCTACGTTAAAAATCCAAATCACACACAACACAATCCTATCGTATCAGAGCATGCAATGTAGAACTACATCGATATTACTCCAGTCCTTTACTTGAATAGAGCAACTGATGTAGAAGACATGATCTTCAAGGACTTGAACATATTTACAATATTGTCGCTGGCGTAAAATAAGACTACCATATTTCAACATGCGTACGCAGCGAGATAGAAAGCATTTCAGAAATTAAGTACAACCTCGTGCGTGCAAATAAACAGTCAAAGACTCACGGGTGGCACATGTCCAAGAATATTTGTCACACTCACCTAAAGATCACAGGTGCTCGACGCGAGCTTGATGTTAAGAATAAAAACAATCATCTAAACGAAAAAAAAAAATCATACAGAGTGACCAAAATACCTTAGATTACCCTGATGACCCGTTCTGACATAGGACCCTCTCTATCATAATATATAAGAGAGAAGGTACGGAACTTCCAAATACTTCGCTCCACCCATGACCCTCGATTTCCTTCTGCTATTTCCGTATTTAAAGGCACGCGACCATACTATATGGCTTGTTTTACTTCTGAGATATTTTTCTATCCATCAAGCCATCATTGACTTTTCTGCGTTGTACCAAACTGAAGTTACGGGCTGCGAAAAGTTGCAATTTTCGCGAAGTTTTCCTTTGTGGACACTTCCGTGCTCCTATGATAATAAGAATAACCTTTTGAGCCAATCATATTTCGCCGTTGACGTTAGTGCCGCCTATTTTGAAAATAGAGATGCATGTATACGATGTGTTGTGCAGTGAAGAAGACAATGTATAATCCTTGCATGGAACAGGATTCCTAAAGTTGAATCGAGTTAATGGTAAGTAAAAAAGACTTACTTTTGCATCTACCGCTGTTCCGTAATTCAAGAAGGGATGCACCATAGAGTTAAAAACATTGTCAATATCGCTCTTGTCACCGGTTTTCGGATGAGCACGGAAGTGTCCATAAAGGAAAACTTCGTGAAAATCGCACGTTTCGGAGCCCGTAACTTCAGTTTGGTACAACGCAGAAAAGTCAATGATGGCTTGATGGATAGAAAAATATCTCAGAAATAAAACAAGCCATATAGTATGGTCGCGTGCCTTTAAAGACGGAAATAGCAGAAGGAAATCGAGGGTCATGGGTGGAGCGAAGTATTTGGAAGTTCCGTACCTTCTCTCTTATATATTATGATAGAGAGGGTCCTATGACAGAACGGGTCATCGGGGTAATCTAAGGTATTTTGGTCACTCTGTATGATTTTTTTCCTTTAGATGATTGTTTTTTTTTTTCTTAACATCAAGCTCGAGTCGAGCACCTGTGCTAAAGATGTGTTGAAAAGATTGTAGTTTTGTCGACAATACAAATTCATTATCTAAATTTATCACCAAGAAAACTCTCACTACAAACTCTCTTCGCATTTTTCCTCCGCGCCAATTCTTTCTCTTTCTTTCTTAGGCTGTAAAAGTGTATGCAGATTGAAAATACCATCCGGAGAGTCATTTCCTCTGTCAAATTGTTTCCATTCAACCTGACACGAACTTCATTGAATTACCCTCACAGTCTATAAATGACCTATGCTAGATTCATTGAAACCCAGTTACTACTTCATGTTGAAATTAAGCAGATCAAGTTTAACCGTTGATGAGAATATAAAACCTATAACTTCCTTGAATGAATAAACTCACGGACAGGTTAACATTTTACGGGGCAATAAATCAGTGTAACTTAAAAACAGTGTGTCAGCGAGGACTATTTAAGTAGTCGAATAGCTGCAGCTGGTAAACCAATATTGGCATTGTGATGACATTAGGGCAAATTAGTAGCCTGCCTGTATGAGCGAAACTGACCAACAATGCGGGGCATTTGAAAAACGTGCACGTATAACCGTGTTCAAAAAGAATGATCACTGCTTCTTTCATCCCCAAGTCAACGGCGTCGAAGTCAACGGCGCCGAAAAGTATTCCTGTGGTCACGTGAAAAAAAAAAATAGTTGCGTTCAAGATGTTTGCTCTCAGAAAGCAGCATGAATCAAATGGTGAAATATTGACTGTCTGTACATCAAACCGTCTGTTATCTAATAATGCATCAACATAACACTACATATAAAACAAAGCAATGTTCAGTCAACATTAATCGTTTCGGCGTCAGCGTTTTCAGTGCCAGATAATTACATTAAGGAAACAAGAATAAGATTGGTACTTTAGAAAAGTACCTCGAGATGACACAAGGGTAATGGCATGTAAAAGAGTTGTAACTGAGATTATTATGTGTGAAATCTGTGGAACGAAAAGATAAGATTTATTTAACGTCGGCATAATTTTATTAAAAAAAAAAAAAATAAAAAAAAAACATTCAATATACGCTATAGTGAGGTTTTTACCGACATTAAGGATTTCGCTTGTTGCATAGAAGTTTATTGCATGATTTTTTTTGAAAGGTATATTTCCAAACATTAATTTGTACATGAGAAGTGACCGCGCTGATTAGTATAAGCAAGAAAGTTGAATGGAACAACATAATATCTGTACATAAGCATTAATGCTAATGGGAGGAGAAGATGGTATGTAAGTATGTTATTAGGTATGAAAAATTTAACTTGAGAGTGGGGCATGTATTTTCTGACATCCGCTTTCACAATTTTAGCAATTTCAGTATCAAATGAGTTAAACTTAATAATGCTAAATAGTCATGGTTCATCAACCAAATATAATACACCCATATTTTATCACTGTACTTTCATTTATTAAAATACTTATTTCAGTAGCAGTGGCACGACATGAATATTTACGATGCGTTATAATACTAACCGTGCAACATTATCAGTTATTTAGTTGATAACATGTAAGAAAAACAGAAAAGGGAAAGATGATGGACAAAACCTAGGATAGTATCGATTTGATATAAATAACTTTATCGATCCATCTGTTTATTTTCGTGTCTCTGTTCACTTTAATGACAGTTTCAATAATTTAATTTTCTTTTCATTTATGGCAGTTGAAATTCTTAACTCGAAAATGGAACCTATGGTAAAGAAACATATTGGATTCACGGTCTGGATATTATCTATCCAACAGGTTTAAATTCTGAGATTATATTGTTATGACTCATGGTCTTTAAATATGTAACAGGAAGTTAAACCAAAAACCTAAGAAAACTTCAACAAAATATTTATTTCCCACAAACCAAAGTGGAAATTAAAATGCTAACAACCTACAGCATTGTAAAATTATATTCCAAATATTCCTAAATATCCTAGAGCTAGACGCATTAACATGATCATGTGACAAGTCAACATAGTTATCTCAGGCGTGAACGGCGTGGGGGAGGGGGATGTTGATACGTTCATATTAATTTATGTTATAATAAAAGACTATGTACTGCTGTCGTCGAAGGGATGAAATAGTTTTAATACAATGTAACGTACTCTCCATGAAGTAAAGCAGTTTTATATGCAGTTTCTGACAAGCGGCAAAGCTAATAATTTGTTGTGTAATGGAATCATGGGGTCATCTCAATATGTCACCGATTGAAACATCTCTCTCTCTCTCTCTCTCTCTCCCTAACTCTCTCTCTCTCTCTCTTTTCTCTCTCTCATAATAATAAATAATATATGGTACACCCATACTCATCCCAAATATTACCTAGTGCAAGTTTAATGTTATTACGTGAATAGCAACTTTAGCATGTACAAGTAAGAAACATGCCCGTTAAAAATTGCATTACAATAACTTAAAAATCAGGAGATTCTGTCATTGTTTGTTCAATAGCATCATCAAGTCTTTACAACTTGATTTAATAAAATATTCCCTGTAACTATTATATACCATAATATGTTGTTTATAGTTGATTTTTGTCGAAATAAGATTATCCGTACAACTAGTTAACGAATAAATTTAATACTGTCTTTTTTAGCTTTAGTATTTAAACTAATGTTTTAATGTCAGTCACTAGACCGCGTTATCATTATTATTATTATTGACAGATAGCTCTCACACACACATCTCTGTTAAAGTTGCTCTCCGATCAACTGAGGCGAGTATGGTCCATATGTGCAAGATATGACACTTATGCACAACCTTTGCTTTTTCTGGGAGTAGAGCTCCAGTATTAATTGTTAGATATGAATCATACATCCCATCTATCTCGCTTATTCACGTCAATAAGTTGATTCAATTTGTACTATTTTAGGACCAATTAAATTGTAGGCTAGTTCCAGATGGGATCTTACAGTATAAACACACGGCAAATCCTGGAATTGATATACAATATTGAGACCAGATTATGGGAAGATTTTACAAGTGGCTTATTCAACGGCGGTGTATCTTATTTGAAACAAAATACCATCAGATCACCATCAGATATGAACATTTTTGAAGTCAGATTCTCATAATAAACGGACGCACGAGATCATTAAGTTTGGATGGAATTAAGGACACAATTGCAAATATAATGTATTCAGTGCATTAGTCTCTATATATATCTGGCCATGTTAAGCTGGTTTTTCAACACATAATTTCACCTCCAGGACATCAAATTTATCTGTTTTATGGTCAGATCACTGTGACTATGATGTGATGATCTCTTGGCAATTTATTTTTAAATAATGCTTTCTTTTGATTTTGTATCCGGCACCTTTCATTTGCTGTAGTGATCTGAACCCTAACCGTAAGAATAACATTGGAGATTAACCTTTATTAAGACTACAATGACGTAATACTTTAATCTTAAAATCAAGCATCAACAATAACTGAATAAATTGAATTAGCTTTTTTGACCAGATTTAATTAGAAAAATTATACTAATTTAAAACAAAAACCACGTTCATTGTTTATTTTATTTTATTATGATGCCTAATAGCTCTGTTGCAAATATCGGCGACCTTGACCAGTGATATGCTTTGACAACCACAAGTGTGATTCATGACATATGAGACTTTATGTTATTTGTTTATGCACTGTACAACTACATGAAGGTACGCAAGAAAATTAAGATCGAGTACGGATGCAACGGTACATAATGTGTAGAGCCTACCAGAATTAGAAACAAATTTTAAGTCTAGCAGTGATTGGTTTATTTTATATCCGTTGTTGATTTTGTCATTCTTAGAAGAAAGTTGGATCCATGACCTATCTATAAATCATATCCATTTTTGTGATAGATTTTTTGTACATTTGTCAATATTTTGTATGTCGAATATCAAGATGGGAATTCATTCCTTGATAATTCGTCTTCTTCCTCCGGTCTTTGTTGAAGTTATTTCTCTTAAGTGATGCGAGTAACACATTTTCGAGGTTTCAATTTCACTTTAATGTCTTACTGGATAGTTTCGTATTTTGACACCTCCCTAATTTTTAAGGTAGAAGGCATGAACCTAATTATTACAAGCCTAGCATTTATAAATTCACACAGAAGCTAAATATGTAATGTGGTTGAGATTTACTTTGAGTTAGGCTTGGAAATGGGTTGGCTTGTTGGTGACTGCCTGTCACAGTTAGACTAGCACAGGAGATCAAATGCATAACTTGGGCTGCAAATGAACAGCCGACTTGGCTTACGTATTTACGTATGTCTGCTACAGAGGTAAATATCTAACAGTCTAGATGGCTGAGGGGTGATGAAAAGTATGCTAATTTGTTATAGTGCTAGTGAACTTTATTTATGCATAAGGCACATACTGATTCTATTAGCTGCCTTGTCACAGGAAAATATTAAAAATATCTCTTTGCTGTCAACAGTGAATGTAAAAAGAGGGGTTGGTGGCTGTGTTGGTTCAGTATAAAAGCCACCAGCTGTAAAAGAAATTGATCCGATTGCTGCAGTCAAAATCTCACATGCATGATTTCTACAAAAATCATTAGTTTGTTTTTATTTGTTGCTTCAGTGTAAAAGTATTCTCATGTTTCTGCAATAGGTCATTGTCGGATGAAAATTCACCAGATAAACTGTCCAGTGAGACCTAATTGATGGGTCTGATGGAATGTATCCAGTGTTCCTGACACAGTAGAGAACAACATTGTTAAACAAAACAGTAACATAAGAGACATAGGAAAAAAAGTTAGTATAGAGATACCAGCTAGTAAGCTCAACTTGAGGCGTGGCTTAATTTGAAATGGAAGACCGACTTAAGCTAATCACTTTAGGTTATGATGATTTAAGAGGAAAGAATCATGATTCGTAATAGGCCCCAGCATTTGGAAGGATTAGGAACACTTAGTAGTTCTCTTCCGTTTGCCTGAATTGTATAAAGAAAGTATCCAAATATTGATTCTAGTTTTGTTAACGGAAGTGAATAAGAAAAATTGCCAAATTGTGTTACTGGAAATGATATATATCACGGCGCCATCCCAAGACACGTGCATATAAAGCCAGTAAAAGCTGTAGACAATTTAATACGAGACACAAATTATGGTGGCAGCGGGGAGAGGAAAAAAAAAAGGTTTACTAATTCTCACCTGATGGAGAACCTTGATGTGTCACTAAATTTGCCTCAGCATTAGATACCGTTCTTTATTGGAGATTTTAATGTCAGAAATGAACAACCGATATTGATATACATGCTCCAAAAAGTTCATTACAAACAATTTTATAGTTTTGCTGCCGCAGATTTGTTTAAAGCTAGTTAGGAATAGTGGTACAAGTTAAATTAAACATATATAAAAAATAAAATTTAAAGATTGCTAAACTGTGCTGCAAATTGCCGAACAAAAGCGCTTCTGTTTTTATGATTGTTTCTTAATGTATTGAAGAGAAACAATTCAATCAAAAATTAAAGTGTCTTTCTTTTGCTGTGCCTTAATTATAGCTACTGATGCACCCTATTATTTATTACCAAAGTCGTACTCAAGTGAGACAAATCTGTGATACCTGATGGGATTTCATGAATGATTTCAGAAATAAATTGTTTGACTGGTTTCAAGGCCAGTAAATTCAAGCATCTTGTAATTCTGTACACTGATGTCAATTGATATATTTTCAACCTTACTTCCTCGTTTATTTTATGGAAATATATATTGGTGATTACATAATTAGTTTCCACAGCGCAGCTTTATTTAGTTTTGGGGAATTAATTTTAAAATTAATATGATTTGTTCCGTACCAACGAATCTTACATGTGCATATATGGTTTCAAGTGTGACGGATCTGCACAGAATGAAAACAAATATGGCTCCTCCCGAACTGCTGCCTGTTCCGATGAAATGTATATAGATGTGGTCATTGATTATTAAATATATAAGTTTGATAGTTCTAATTCGTTATATCTATGAATCGAACCCTCGCCCTGAGTAACACCATCCATCATCTAGCTATTATGCACTAGTGATCTTATTCACTCTGAATTTAGCTCATTCTCCCGAACGGGATTACGTAGGGAAAGTAGTCCAGGTTATAGGAATTTGAGTAAGGATTGCAGTTATATATATATATATATATATATATATATATATATATATATATATATATATATATATATATATATATATATATATATATATATATATATATATATATATATATATATATATATATATATATATATATATATATATATATATATATTAGTAGTAGTAAATAAACTGGCGATATCTGAACTATATAATAGAATATTAATTGTACAAGAAGAGGAACAATAAAAGTAAAACTCATTAATCAAGACAAATATTAAAAAGTATGCAACATTGCACATCTAACGAGCAAGAAACTGTTTTCTATCTTACTCTCCGGGTCAAGATATTCGACATCTGTCATTGCTTCCAGAAAATATTTGGACACATTGGCAGTACATCCCGAGGTGACAATGAACGCCTCAAGGTCTACCTCGCTGATTACCCCTAACTTAATTATACGCGGTAATTGACTTAGCTTGTAATGTGGTTAATAAGGTGAAAAAGACACTCAGCATTGTAATTACGGACCCAGCTGCTCTCGAATTTCTGGTAAAAACGATTCAGGTAAATTGTGCCGCTGTCGTGCCGAATGTGTAGAAAATGATTATAAGAAATGCAACAATGTCATAACGATAGTTGTCCGCTAACTTTCATTGCGGATGAACCATCCCAAAATTTTAAAAGTCTTAATTACGTTACCATATTTGTTCCAAATCAAGCATGATCTATCAATTTTGTCACGGTTTCAATTTCACTCTCCTTTATGATTTTGAAGAAAACATAAATAGTTTTTATTCATCTGAAAATGTATTAAGGAAATAAAAACTATTATCTATTAAAGAAAACAAAATAGATGTTATAATTTATAACATAACGTTTAAAAAAGAGTTATGTATTAATGCAGTTAAATTACTTGTGTTATGAAAATTCGGAGCGGAAAATAATGTTCGGTATTGCCAGTGTTCGGTATTGCCAGTGGATATTTACGAAGCATTTCCGTAATGTATGTCACACATATTCCAAAATGATGCCAAAACTAAACATGTATTTCAACCAATAAAATATTTAGCATTTTGCCTGCATGTTTCTTGCGTGTATATTAGCTTATTAACAATAAATGCATGTATCTGAGCGTATTAAGAATAAAATGTGTGCATTGAAAATGTGTGTAACATACATATATGCGTCCCTAAAATTTACCTAAGCACATAATTAATAAAAATTAAAATAATTAAAAACGGACACTTTTGTCATCTCATATTTTACAAGCTGTTTCCAAACGATCAGAAAATTCAGACAATATTACGTCATTTCTTGAAAAACGAAAACATAAGCCATCTTAGAGTAGGTCATTTTCTCTGCAAAACACATCAGTTAATACATAATTGAACTAATATACTCACTGTTATATATATATATATATATATATATATATATATATATATATATATATATATATATATATATATATATATATATATATATATATATATATATATATATATATATATATATATATATATATATATATATATATATATATATATATTCAGTATCATTAGTAAGGGTACCTTTCTCAAAAAAAAGACAAACTTAATAAAGATAATTATTTAAAAATGTCAGCGTACAAGACAATATTTCAATGCATTTACTAAGAAAATTAATTTTAAATAAATTTGTCGATAGAAAGACATTCCTAATTATACATGTACCAGCACACCCATATTGGATTTTAATTTTCTGTTTTCTTTTCATTATTTCGTACTCCACATCAACTTAGCTAAGCCTTCAGGTGGTGGATCATGTTTTCTAACACAGGTGTTTATCGATTATATATGTTTTACTTCCCAGTTCTGGCACCCAAGAACGTGCGCTGGAATGAAAACGCATGGCTGTATTGTAGAAAGGTGTAACAGTGAATTCTGTACCATCTAGAACATCATAAACAGAAACATGGAAAGAAGATCGTATTCGTAGGGAATGAAGAATAAAACATAGCGAGAATACATACAGTACGCATGGTTAAACAGAATAAAGTGAAAACAAACAATGTCAACCAAATTCAGTAGTATTAGTTTTATAGAATGATATTCTTGTCTCCAAATGTATTGAATTAAAGAAATGTCAAAAAAAGCTCAGAATTTTGATCCCAATATGATAATACACGTGCACATAACAAGTTGTATAAATACGATTTGTGGCACAATTACTTGCCGAACATGAACTTCAAAAAGACACCTCATATGTGTGTTAAACGGCAGTGTTTAATGGATACAATTGGATTTCGAATCAGAAATGTGTATGAAGGGGTAATTCAGATGTTTTATGCTAAGGTGGAATTCAAAACAGTAATACTGCATAATAAAAGAGGGGTATCTAGGCACTAGGAATACGATTTTGGGTCTTGTTTTGGGTTCTCCTAAAACAGATTTAGCGTAGTACATGACTTTCAATACCTTATTTCAGGCTTTTACAAAGGAAATACAGAGTATTGCTTTCCTGAAGACCAAATGACATATTATGGAGCACAATGTTGTTTAATGGCTTTGTTATAGAAAGAATTAACATATTAGCGTTCCTGTAGTGAGTATGTGTTTGCAACAGTATAACATAGAGTGCTTTCCGTTATCGACGGTAATAGAGATATCTATATCGGACTCATCCTAATCAGTTAGATTGGGTTGTTTGTTGTGCGTCACCTGACGGGATGCACACACTAAAGTTCGATTGGGTTGTTTCGTGTGCGTCACCTGAGTGGATTCGCACTACAGTTAGATTGGGTTGTTTTCTGTGCATCACCTGACGGGATTCACACTACAGTATATGTCAAACCACAGTCGTGGCGGAAACCTTTGCCCTGTTACTGTTCGACATAAATTCATTAAGTGAGACATATCAAGCTATCAAACCTGATTTGTAAGAAATATGAAATACGGCATCGTGGACATTGTTAGAATTTTATTTTTAGAGTAAAAGAAAAGTATAAACATTTTTTTTGCATTACCATTACATTATTGGCTTGAATTTTATAGCGGTTAACATCTTTTGTTCTCAAAACAACATGGAGTTACATCAGTTCAGTCAATTCTGTTTTGACCTTCACCTCTGCCAGGGTATAGGCCGCCCATAAAAGATCGCCAGAGGCTTCTGTCCTGTGCCATCCCCTCAAGCTAACTCCAAGTGTGATCCATCTTAGTGATGTCTGCCTCGAGGTCGCGTCGCCAGGTCTTTCTTGGTCGGCCCCTTCTCCGCTCGCCTTGAGGGTTCCACCTCAATGCCTGTCTGGTAATGTTGGTTGGCGGCTTACGCAGGGTGTATCATATCCAACCTCACCTTCTCTTCTTGATCTTGTCCTCTACCGGAAGCTGGGAGGTTCTCTCTGCCACAGGTTAGTGTTGCTGATGCTGCCTGGTCATTCTTCTTAGGCAGCTGTTGATGAAGGTCTGAACTCTCTTTATCGTCGACTTGGTGGTTGTCCAGATCTCTGCTCCACACAGCAGGACTGACTTCACGTTGGATTTGAACAGTCTGATCTTGGTAGTCAAGGAAATTTCTTTGGAGCTCCAAATGTTCTTGAGATGTATGAAAGCTGCTATCGCCTTTTCGATCCATGTCTTGACGTCTACGTCTGTACCACCCTGCAGGTTGATAATGCTGCCCAGGTACGTAAAGGACTCCACCTATTCCAGGGGACGTTCCTGCAGTGTGACTGGGTCGTTACTGGCACAATTATTCTTTAGGATCTTGGTCATGTCTTTGTGGATGTTGAGGCTAACCTGTGCTGAGCTTGCTGCCATTTCGTTCATTTTGTCCTGCATTTGCTGATGACTATGAGACAAGAGCGCTAGGTCATCGTCAAAGTCTAGGTCCTCAAGCTGGCTCCACAATGTACATTGGATCTTATTTCTCCGCCCATTGGTGGACGTCTTCATAATCCAATCGATGGCAAGAACAAGAGAAACGGTGACAGCAAGCAGCCTTGCCTCACGCCAGTCCGCACTAGGAAGCTGTCTGTATGCTGTCATGCATGAATGACTCTGCAGGACATTCAATTTTATGTGTGGCGAAGTTTCCAGAGTGTCTCTCGATCCACACTGTCGAATGCCTTCTCATAATCAACAAAGTTGATGTTTTGCGAAGAATTCCAATGCAACGATTTCTCGTCTATGATGCGAAGAGTAGCTATTTCGTCCGTACATGATCTGTACTGCCGGAAGCCCGCCTGCTCAGCTCGTAACTGTGTGTCGACGGCCTCCTTCATCCTCTCCACGAGGACCCAATTGAAGACTTTCCCTGGTACTGAGAAGATTGTGGTTCCTCTGTAGTTGGAGCAGTTGCTGAGGTCGCCTTTCCTTGGGATCATGATGAGGTGTTCTTCTTTCTAGTCAGTCGGTATTTCTTATTTCCTCCCAGATCTTCCCAACGAGGGGGAATAGCATTTTCACTGAAGCCTCTAGGTCTGCTCTTAGGGCTTCTGCTGAGATATCATCAGGTCCAGCTGCCTTGCCGTTTTTTAGCTGGGTGATGGCTTTCCTGATCTCGTAGCTGGTGGGATTGTCACAGCTTATGGGGAGATCTGCGTTGGCTAGTTGGATTTTGGGGGAATTTAGTGGTGCTGGCCTGTTCAACAGTTCTTCAAAATGTTCTGCCCATCAGTTCATTTGGTGTTCTATATTTGCTATGGTCTTTTCCTTCTTGTTCTTTACGGGTTTCTCTGTTTTGCTGTACTTTGCAGAACATTTTCTTGGTGATGTCGTACAGCTTCTTCATGTTTCTACTTCCAGCTGCTTCTTCTTCCTCTGCTGCCAGTCCTTCAGCGTAGTTTCTCTTGTCTATCTTGATGGGGTTTTTTTTCACTTCTCTGTGGGCGACAGTGTACTCGTTTTGTACCTTTACTCTTTTAGTTCTTGTCCTACTGATATTTACTGCTGCTTTCCTCTATTTCCGCTCCTGGATTTTGTGCAGTGTTTCGGCTGAAATCCATTCTGTTCTGCTGGTGCTTTATGGAGCCTAGTACTTCTTAGCATGTTGATGTTTTAGCTGAAATCCATTCTTTCTGCTGGTGTTTCATGGGGCCTAGTACTTCTTGGCATGTTGATTTTTCTCCCTCCTTAACTTTCTGCCATATGTTGTTCACATTGTCTTCCTCATCTTCAAGAAGCTCTTGTAGCACTTTGTACTTGTTGTTAAGCGTCAGTCTGTATTCTTCTTTAGCTTTTGCATCTTTTAACAGGCTGATGTTTTGTTGTGCCCATCCAGTACTTCTTCAGCTTAAGATTCAGCCTTGCGACAACTAAGTTTTGGTCAGATGCCACATCGGCTGCCCTCTTTACCCTCACGTCTTGCAGGGATCTTCTGAACTTCATGGCTATGCAGATTGGTCTATCTGATTTTCTATCACATAGTCTGGTGATATCCATGTGTTCTTGTGGATTAGTTTGCGGGGAAAGATGACACCCATCATGACTAGGTTGTTCAGCGCACAGAGTTCTGCGAATCTCCCTCCATTTTCGTTCATCTCGCCCAGGCCGTGAATCCCCATGGCTTATTCATATTCTGTGTTGTCTGACCCAGCTTTGGCATTGAAGTCAACCATGAGGACGTCGATGTCTTTTTCTGGGAAGTTCTCTACTATTTTCTGTAATCTGATGAAAAATTGGTCCTTATCTTTTTCTTCGCCGTCATTTGCTGAAACGTAGCACTGTATGACGGATTCTGTGGTTCCCATCTTATCAGTGCATTATATGCTTGCTTCGACGGCATGAGCCCTACCCCTGTGTATGAGGCGCGTTATCTTCCTCGTGTCTTGAATACAGTAGCATCTCTTCTGTCACCAGTCTTCTTTGTCCAGATTGAATCCATCTTGTCTCA
This sequence comes from Sinohyriopsis cumingii, assembly GCA_028554795.2. Lineage (NCBI taxonomy): Eukaryota > Metazoa > Mollusca > Bivalvia > Unionida > Unionidae > Sinohyriopsis > Sinohyriopsis cumingii. The sequence continues at coordinate 21,056,673 of CM068824.1, read as the reverse complement.
CTAATGCCCAGTAGGGATAGGTTGTAGTTCCTCATCTCTGCTGCTACCTGTGCTGTTTTTCCTCCCTCATGCATTGTCCTAACGTTCCATGTTGCGATGTTAATTCTTCTGTTTGATAGAAGGGTGGTCTGTTTTTATAGCTTATGCGGGCTCAGTGGAGTTACATGCAAAAAGTCAAATGACGGATTAGTGGTCTCTCGAGACTCAACTTTTTGAGATGAGGTATTAATAATTGTTTATCGTAAGTAATTCAGCATCTGCATTGTTTGGTTGGTTATATTAACCGATTATTGATTAGTCAGTCATACCATTTTCTGTACCGTAATATGAAGCGCATTCTGAAGATGTGTTCGTCTTAGAAGTAAACTGGATTTTTACATCAGCGTTCATAAATATCGAGAATTCCTGCAACAAAACTGTGCAAGTTCTTATACGGGAAGTCCTTAGTCTGGATATTATGACAGAATTTCGTAAATTTGCGGGGTTCAGTTTCGATGTAAATTCCTCTTAGATGTACTGTCAAGCTGTTTGCACTTTTCACCTTGTCACGTGGAACATTTCAACAAGTACGAGATGAAGTAACTTCAAGACATTCGTCTTTAATTCAGACACATTCAAGCAGACGCATTTACAAGAAGACTTAAGAACTTTACTTCGTCCATATTAGTAGTCTCGCATTTTCTGTATCTTTAAATATGACAACTTTAAACAACAACCTAATGTACCTGATGACCTGTTTTTCTTAAATGTAGGCTCTTTTCTCAGTTACAAGGAATATGTGGTTCATCTGGTAAGTCAAACTAGTAAAACGTACTCTACGATCTTAAGTAAGATGCAAGTGCAAGTGACGACAAGTCTATAACTTCTGACCGATGCGTTAACTGTGTGAATTGTGAACTCATATTTGCCTCTAACAATTCCATGGCTTTCTGCGAATCCTTTAGAGCCTGTAAAATGGATGCAACTTCTTAGCTCAGAAACTTTTTCAAAACGTCAAGATTCCTTTGGGTGTTGTTCTATAGAAAGAAGTATAGCTTCACCATAAAGCTGCACCTCGCGCCAGTCATCCTGTAGGAAACACGGTACTAATTGTATGGAAAAATGGGAACCAGCCTGGAAATGGGTGAACATAAAATAGAGTATATATGGGATGGCTGGCCAGGACTGCCTGATAATGTAAGTTATTTTTTAGGAAAAGGAATCTTTTGAGAGCTGATCCTAATTGTAACTGAGAAAAATAGAGGCATTGTTTTATTGATGGAATTTCTGTCCTTTAACAGACTTGAGTCTGGAACACTCATTACTGAAATTAGCACCTGACTCTTTGGTGCGGAATTGAACGTACATGTTTCAAACACACGTTGGTCCAGAAAATGCCTCGGCTCATATATCTTTCTCTACAAAAATATAAAGTTATTGAATTTTTTTAATATCATGGTGTTTGCATATCATTAATATCATGGTGTTTGCGAGTCCTTTAGAATAGTGGGCGTCTTAGCCACAATGTTCGCACTGTATAGAAATATCATATGTTGTCAAATACAGCTTGTCCTCAATTAATTGAATTGTTGGCCACGTAAAGAAGCACATTTGCAACAATTGAATTTTATCATAGATGATAAAAACGTTTTTCTTGTTTTTTATTTTGCCTCGAGAAACGTCTTTGTACGTTTTTTATTTATTTGCGTTTTTTATATTTGGTACTTCCATTTTTTTATCATCGGCCATACAGGCGGTCCTCTGTCATACTCTAGATAACAAATATCGATCAATAATGAATCTATGATGCCAGCCTACGATACCTTACGTAAACATGCTACAACATAGTGCTGCCATCTGGTAGTGTAGGCCAGGCGTGGTCAGATCAGTCAGATGGTGATAACGACATTGAGTGAAAAAAATTTCAATGTTATCTGACTACGGTTTAAAACTTTTGACATTTTTTCATATTTGTATCACTGAAACTTTAAAACTGGTATGTAGCGTGCAAATAAGTAAAATATTGATTTTTGTGTTGCCTAAAAACTACTGGAATGTTTTTTTTTCTCGTTTTTTATTTATTGAGAAAAAAATGCGTTTTTTACGTTTTTTATTTTAATTTTAACGTTTTTAACATCTATGAATATATATATATATATATATATATATATATATATATATATATATATATATATATATATATATATATATATATATATATATATATATATATATATAATGTATGGGCTAAGTAAAGTACGTATGAGAATCATCTAAATTTAGCAGAGAACGATTCTTCTAATTGTATGAATTTTAATTTGTTTGTTAATATATCTTTCAGTAGTAAATCAATTAGTTATGGCTATGAAGAACGACAGTATAAGTCATGTATCCTATCGTATGGTATTTGCATTCGTCACACCACGAAGGTTAGTATGCTGGTCACTGGTGGCAAGTGCTGAGAACATCACAGTATGCAACAGTAGCAATTGATCTTTGAAGATAGAAATTGGCGTGTACGAAAGGACAATGTCGTAAATCAATTAATTTTTCATTTATGGTGGTATTGGAAAGGTACATTTCGATAAATCAGTTAGTACAGCATTAGTCTACATGGTACTCCGGGGACAGGAAATCTCGTTATTATCAGCTTTAATTATACAATCTGGTTTTAAAGAGCAAACTGGTGTCAACGTTTGATGAGTTAGGCAATTTTAATGTGGCTTTACTCTCAATGCATGTGCTTTGAATATGTCATAAACTTCTGTTTGAATAAATATACCAGACGTCTGAGACCAAAGAAAGAAAATTAGTTTCAGTGTGCCAGTAGCTTCCCGTGGTTTGGTGTTTCTTCCTGCGGTATTACCGGGTTCTTTCTTCACCAAAGTACTGGCCGCCATGTATATTTTTGTGTTAAACCCATAACAATAATATCAGTTCCAATACCTTGAACTAGAACGACAACATTCGTGCCAATCTATAACTTGAATGCATCACCTGAAACTTGGATCATTTTTTCACCATATCCGTGTAAAAAAAAAATATTAAAAAATTATACAAGTGTGAGGAACCACTCACTAATAGTATTGGGAACTATTTGTACCTTGCACCTTTGCCTTCAAGAACGGAAGAATGGTAGGATTCTAAATATCATGTATACTTTTTGTACCACGCCCTGTTCTCTTCTAAAATGGTAGGTTTGTAAACCAAATATATACTTTTTGAACCATACCCTTTTGCATTCACGAATGGTAGATTAAAACAAAACGTTTATGCGTTTTGTACCATGCCCTTTTCCATTCAAAAATGGTAGATGTTTTCAAAATCGTGTATTCTTTTCGTGCCACGCCCTTTTTCCCTTCAAGAATGGCAGTTTGTTAAGAAAAACGTGTATACATTTTGTACTATGCCCTTTTGCCCCGAGGAATGGTAGACTGCTAAAAATCATCTATACCTTTTGCCTTCAAGAATGGTAGACTGCTAAAAATCATCTATACCTTTTGCCTTCAAGAATGGTAGGTTACTAGATATAATGTGTACATTTTGTACCATGCCCTGTTCCATTCAAGAATGGTATATTTAAAAAAAAAAAAACTTGTATTTTTTTTGGTACCATGCCCTTTTGAATTCTAGCACAGTAGTTTGTTAAAAAAAGATGTGTATAATTTTGTACCGTGCCCATTTGCCTTATAGAATTGTAAGTTTCTAAGAAAAAACACATACACTCTTCGTACCACGCCCTTTTACCCTCAGGAATGACAGGTTTCTAATATTCATATATACCTTTTGTACCATGCCATATTGCTTTCAAGAATGGTAGATTTTAAAAACGTGTATACAATTTGTCCCTTTTGTCATCACCAAGAATTTCTTAACTATCTCAACTATTACCATAGCACGAGCTATTGCGAGATGAACAACAAAAACAATGACACAACAATAACAAAAACTACTCTTGCCACTTCTACTACTTTCGGTGAAGCAATCAAGCTGCCTTCTACGACAACGACATCGATGATGATGATGATTTGTTTTACGTACGATGAGTAAGTAGTATTAGCGCTGAAGAAAGTTTTCTGATTTGTGGTTACAGAACACGATGTTAATAAAATCATCAGAAATTTATCACGATATATGTTTCACCATCAGTAGATCTGATAATGCTAAAATCGAACAAAACAAAATATACATCACGCCTTTCGAAGGAATTCGTTATATATCTGTTTAACAGCATATCACTTTAGCATCATAACTATTTATCTGCAGGTTTAATAATTTTGTGATCATGACTTTGCCGAGTAAAGAGTCTGGGTTTGTTCTCTTGCTTGTTGCAGACTATAGCCCACCATAGAGATCAAATCAAAACTATGTCAGCCAATTAGGTGAACTTGATTAGAAATGGTGTGATGAGAAACAGTCTTCATTTGTTTCTATTAGTGCTCGGTATGTCGGCAATAAAACCTTCGAATTATGAGGACAAGGGCAGTTCCAAGCAAGCCTTGTTGGCTTAATAAAAACCAATATCCGCGACGTATTGACTGTGTGAAACGAATAAATGTGTCAGAGAATTAGATTAACTATTCCCCTATCGCAACATACTAGTTAATGATATTGCTGTTGTATTGTATTATACAGTTTTTGCTTAGTTGAGGCAGAATTGCAGTTCTGCGTGTGACGTATAATAAGCTTTTAACCGTCTATGTGTTGTTTATAATAATGCTTGTCGTCGCAAACATTACCATACTTAGTGGACATAGTAAATGGTACTACTACTACTACCTTTACCACTACTACTACTACTACTACTACTACTAATACTACTACTACTACTAATACTATTACTGCTAATAATAATAATAATAATAATAAAGGTTAATTTTTTTGATGAGGGTGACCTGATTAGTAAAAAAAATTTGTTCCATATATATATATATATATATATATATATATATATATATATATATATATATATATATATATATATATATATATATATATATATATATATATATATATACGCCCATGCAACAATAATGCGCGTATATTAACTTTCTAGAGAACGTCTGCAGGTGATTCTTGATCAATGATGAATTTTCACACATTAATGATTAGTGACGTATGAAAATAACCATTCAACGTATTATTAATCCTCTTTTTCTAAATGAATTTAGTATGGTACACATTTTCATCACTGTTCTTTATGATTTATGTTCCCCATCCCCTCTCATGCATAACGGACAAGCTACGCAGAAATGAGGAGGGAGAGAGAAAGGGAATTTGGGCTGGATTTAAAACTTCAAATAGAAGTTACACCAAGTAACCTACAAGAATATGGTTCATCGTAACGATACGTGTGCACTTTCCTTGGGATTTATCTACAGTGTTTATCAATGATACAAAGTTGCAAATCACGTCGACATTATACAGTAAATTCCTCGGTTACGCGGTACACAGACTGTGATGTATTTAATGTTTTGCTTTTGTTGTTGTTTCTTAAACACACTATCATGTTCTAAAAATCGAGTAGTATTAATTAAATATGAAAATGTCCAAAGTCCCCCCCCCCCTCTCTCGACCATCGTAGCAAGAGACGGGCTAAAATCTATGAAACGACGAACGTTGGGGATCTTAGTTTGTGTCATCCCACATCTCTGGACTTATGAATGAGGGAAAAAGTTAAGTCAAACCGAACAAAGGATGAGAGAGACAGACAGACAGACAGACAGACAGATACAGAGCGAAAGAGAGACAGAGTTTTACAGTCTAAAGTCAAACCGACTAGAGAGAGAGAGAGAGAGAGAGAGAGAGAGAGAGAGAGAGAGAGAGAGTTTATGGTCGGTGGTACTATTACTAAAGCAGAATAATGTCTTAGATAAACTATAAATATATTAAAAATATTTTAATTGTCTCTTGTTGGATCGTCATTTTGCTTAGTTTCTCAACATTAATTTCCAAGAGCCGGTAGGTGAATGGCTTAGCGTTCATTTGAATGACGTAGCTAACCAAGTGTTTGTAGTGCTCTATTGTCATTATTAAAACCATCTTTCATGCTTAAATCGTAAGTGTGTATTATATTGATTTAATCCATGTGAAGATCAATAACTAAAAAAGAAACCAATCAACTTATCAATATGCAAAGGGGATTGTGAACAGCCACAAAATGCACAGAGCAGCATCTTGTAGCGGACACACTCGGGTATGTGAGGAGTTCATTCACTTGGTCTATACACTGCTGCCTGCAGTAAATCTTAACTCCGTTCAAAGGGCAAATATATGTATTTTTATGTTATACAAATAAAATATATGTACATTATGTACACTGTATCATTAATATAACCAGCCACAAAACAGATACTAAAAACACTCGGCGAATCGAATGATTGTTGTTTATTCCTGACCATGTTCTCTTTTGTTCTGCAATGTTTTAATGCATGCATTTAAAATGAATTATTTTAAGAGTATCTTTGTACTGTATGTCCATAAATATGTAGGTCATGTATGCGTTTTTTTTTAGTCTCCAACTCAAAACAACGTCTTCCTGGACACAACAACCAGACTGGTAGAAAACAAACTCCATACAGACATCTACTCGAAACCAACCGACAATCACCAGTATATCCTCCCAAGCAAGTCATCCAAAACACTGCATTATGAACATCCCGTATAGCCAGGCACTGAGGATTCGCAGAATTTGCTCCGACGATGAAACATTCCTAAAAAGATCTGAAGAGCTATCTAAACATGTAATTTATCGAGGCTACGACAAAAAGACCTGATTACAGAAGCAACCAAAAAGGGCTAAACAAAATAACCGCGATGACCCACTAAAATATGGAAAGAAGGAAAATGTTGACAGGATACCATTTATCCTGATCTATCATCCAGACAACACCAAAGTAGGTAAAATCATCTGGAAACACTGGCCCATCGTGGAATGGTCGGACGCACTAAAGTTAATCCTCCCTAACAACCCCGTAAGTATCCTACCAGAGACCAAACAACCTCAAGGACATCCTAGTCAGGGCGAAGCTAACACCAATCACTAAACAAGACCACACTAGCCAATATGGCCTCTGTGGCAATAAAGGTGCAAAACGTATTTTCTAGCACAGTGGCTACAGAAAAACTAAACGTACATGGTCCAAACAAAACGTACATAACAGAGAATGTCATTTATCTCATCACATGTAAGATCTGTAGCCTTCAGTATGTCGGAGAAACTGAAAAGCTACACCTTCATAGATCCGACTAGATGATAAAGAAGCTGTACAGAGGTCGGGTCGCAGAACACTTCTCCTCCCCATGCCACACTTTCAGTGATATAACACCTATGACAATTGCTCAAAACCCCAACTGGAGTTCCCAAACCAGGAAATAAAAGGAATCTTACTGGATACGCCACCTTAGAACATTGAAACCAAGCAGTTTAAACCAAGAAGACTAGAAAAAGATAATCATGCACAAATAAAATTATATTTTGCAGCCGACACATTTTCTTTTAAATAATTCTGTATATTTGCTTAATAGCCTAAGACTACTATAGCAATGTAATATCCGGGATATAATTTGCAGATGTCGTTATGGCTCATCAATTTTTAGGTCAATACAAATATTTTCCAGTATCAGCAACAAGCTGAAATAAACTTTTTGAAACATAATAATTTAAAAGGTTTAATTCCTGTAGAAACAGCCATGTAAAGTTTCGCAAACATAAACGTTTGTCTGTTTTTTTTTTCTTGTTTGTCCTTTGTCCTTTCTATGTTTTGTATTTGCCTTTGAGAAAGACTCATTGAAGAGTCGAAAGTGCTCAGGCAAGTTAGATACTAGTTTCGCACTGTTCATTGTCAGTTTATTGCATTTATCTTAATCAATCCCTGACACAGGTGATCCCTTGCTGGATCAAGTGCACTTGGAACGACTGGCCACATGATTTGTATTCTATATATTTATACAGCTAAAAATATATATTACAGTTGGGAATAGAACATCATACAAAAACGTTTTAATGATTTCGTGTACACAGTAGCAAAGAAGTATGGATTCATCACACAGAGCATTGGAAGGACGTCTTAGGTTTCTCTTAACGAAGTAGTTATCTGACAAACTGCAACCATCGGTTTCAAGGTTATCTAGACCAGTACTGAAACTATATCTAGGTTAGTCTCACTGTTTTTCATAGGTGAAAACAGTATTTCATATTTATTTGTAGATGTATCTAGAAATTATCAAAGTTCTGAACATTTACTTGCTTTTCCAGCCTTCATGAATCGATATGTATGAACTGGATCAGTATGAGACCAAAAATCCATGAGAAAAAGGAACTGTTTATTACACATAGGAAACACCACAAAAAGTTGAAACTGAATCCCCAACACAAAAACTCTTTGTCACTTCAAAGTTCTTAAAGTAAACGTTTAATGTAATATTTCAATGAGTGGAAGATAGTAAATAGAATAGCTTATTCATGTCCATCCGTCCGTCCTGTATGTAGATCAGACATTTCAAGTATATCTGCTCTTGGCTAAAGTTGTAGAGAATTGATTACAATATTGTTTTAATAAGAAGCCACGTCCATTCGCTTTCTTAAGAGATGCATGCCCTTCGAAACTAACCCTTGTGAAATAATAACCATTAGGAAAGACGCATCATTTTTAAGTGGACAGCTCATTCGACAAGAAGTTTATCTTGACTATTACATTTGTAGGAAAGCTACTCCAACAGAAAATTTAAACTTTACAATCTATTTCTGACTATTAATTTATAAGGCACTTTTTTTCACGTTACTAATCTGATCAGAAAAATGAAGTATCCAACAAGTATCGGATCTCAAAGTGCTTTTTTTAAGAGTGGATATCTGCGCATCCAACTTTCAGAAATATCATACGATGCAATCAATTTAGATGAAACAAATAAATAATTACAAGCTTTAACAAATAATATATGGTCACAATGACCTGGTTTTCGTATGGTTCGGAGAGCATTATTAAGTTTAATCTGCATACTAATTTTGTATGAGTATTGGCTAAATATAGTTCAAGACCAGAATGTGACGACTATCAGAGATGCTAAAATGTTCCTAACTCATTCTCATTATATTGCGCCCCATTTCAAATACACTCATGAAAATTGGTATATGACTGCATCTCAAAGAAGCAACATAACCACACACACACACACACACACAGATATATATATATATATATATATATATATATATATATATATATATATATATATATATATATATACACAAAAGTCAATATATTTGTAATGTATATACTATTTTTCAAGAAAGGTATTAAGACTATTTAATAATATAGGTATGTCTCTTGTGAACTTAAAATAGCATAGAAACTAAAAACCTTTTTGATATAATTACCCTACATCTATGTCTCTATATAAAACCACATATTACTGGGAATAACAGCTATTATCAGACATAACCAAACCAGTGGTAAGCTTCATTCCATAGCCAATTAAATACATTACATTTCCAAAGAATCTGTAGTATTATTCGAGGTGAAACCATTACAAAAGGTAAGTGTATCGGTATTATAAGCATGCACTGATTTAGATTATGTTGGTAAGTATATAGAGACTATACAATCAGAATACCCACACAACGTTGAAAAGAATTAATGAATTATTTATAATTTATGCTCGTTGGATTTATCAGAGTGGAAAGTCTTTAATTTACAATCAGTACTTATCAGATTAGATGAATTTATTCAAGGACTTGAATATTTAAATAATTATATTGGATTATGCGAAACTTTCAAGGAATTCATTGATATTCTTCGTTCACGGGATTATCATGAAGTATAAACAATTTGATTCGGAACCGTGATTTTTCAATAGTGCTAGCTCGGTAGCACATAAACACGTTAGAACACTCATTCGGAATACTTTTTAACATATTCCGTGTTAGTGAAAAATTGTTAGTACAATTGATGATATTCTAGTAATTCATACACTGTTAGCTATTTTTTTTAATTCTTTCAGTTTGTTCGATTTTATATTGTATTTAAATGAATTTATATTTTGGAAAATGTGATGCTTGTTTTTGTTTACCTTGTCTTGTTACTTCAGGTTATGCCCCTAGACGTAACAGATAACCACTTACATAGAATCGTGTTTGTGTGAATTTATTAATGCAACTTGTAGCTCATGTGAGCTCACTTGGGGCGATGATTAGGATGGTTTTCTTGTGAACCAAACGTCACATATAAGCAGTATGCCAAAATGCCACAAATTCTTGGCCAAAAAGATAGAAACACTATAGGTCTTAGATGCAATGGCAAATTTAAAATGCCACAGACTCGTTGCCAAAAAAGATGCAACTGAAACACTGTAGGTTTTAGATGCAATGGCCAATTTAAAAATCTACAGAGTCGTTGCCAGAAAGATAGAACTGAAACTCTATAGAGGTTTTCGCTGCAATGTCAGATTTAAAAGTCAAATAGGGACACTAACTGGGACCCATTTAGACAAGAAAAGATCAATATGAAACGTGTCAGCTACCTCTTCTGGTGAAATAAAACCTTCATACTTGATTTAACTTCTCTTAGTTAAATCCATATTAGGTTTGTATTTTTTTTTAACTTCTAAGTCAAGCAGGGCCCATAATTCGAATTTTAAAGACAAAAGGTGACCACGCGTTGATAAAACACTTTATAAAAGCATGGGTTACATACAGTTGATAAAACACTTTATATAAGCACGGGTTACATACAGTTGATAAAACACTTTATAAAAACATGGGTTACATACAGTTGATAAAACACTTCATAAAAGCGTGGGTTACATACAGTTGATAAAACACTTTATAAAAACATGGGTTACATACAGTTGATGAAACACTTTATAAAAAGCATGGGTTACATACAGTTGGGAATATGGGTTTAATTTTTAGCCTCCTCCTTCAAATTATGAAGGTGGCAGACAAATATACACAGGTAGTAGTAAACACTGGGTCACGTTGATTTTTAACAGAAGAAAATTTATTTCTTTGCTTTATATTTCTAAGGTATTATATTTTTAAACTGATGAACCTACTAATAAGACTTGTAGCAGGACATTCATTTGCCATTTAACTGGAAAATATTAGAAAAGTGTATATATTTAAAGAGAGATGTTAACAAAGTTTACATTTTATGCAAGTCCAAAAATATAAACCAAAAGGTGGCAATAAAAAATGTAAAAAACGACAGTCTGATTTTCTATAATTTTATTTCGTTTTTGAGTAGATACTTGTGGTATGATTGTATTTTGCTTGTAAATTTATAAAAGGTAAATGGCTGCTGGTCGGGTTATAAATCTGTAGATTCATAACTCAATAGTGTGTGTGTGTGTGTGTGTGTGTGTGTGTTATTGTTCAGGAAAGGTGATAGTTATACGTGACTGCATCGTACTTAATTTCGATTTTATGTTTTGGGCCGTTAGACATTGCGGGCTTTCTGTAAATCTTGCTTGTTAAGGAGGAGCACGGTTTTTATAAAGGGGCACACATACTAAATGTCAGATATGACCCAAAATTTTAAACTTTAGATTAAACTGACAATGTTGCACTTTATTTGTAGCCCCATCCACAAATATAGAAATACATATTAAATGGACATCTGATATATCGACAATTAGTATATTTTGAGCCATAATGCCCCATTTCCGGATGAGATCTTGTCTCCTCCGGTATATGTTGGGTATATTTGCTTTAAGATCTTCATTAGCATAGCTTTCACCCGTGTTACCGCGTACAACAAAAAATCACGATAACTGATTGCTAAAGTCTGCATTCAGTCCAAATGATAGTCTTAGACCATTTGATCAAAATGGAAATTTGACATTCTTGACTTTTTCTAACCGCAGGTTTGAAGGTATATGATAACAGACGTTGCTGTTCTTATTTATTTCATTTTCGACGTCCATGTGTTTTATATGGCCTTGAATAAACATTCCAACCATGTGTGATCTAAAATCAACGACTGCTAAACTGGATGCTAATTGATTGAAGACCAACGCTCTGGATACGTCGGCTACTGATATTTGCACCAGTGTGGAATAAGTGTGGCTGTTGGTGCTGTACATAGTGCACTAACTACTTGTTTTAATTCTGGACAAACCATACGAGTCAGCTAGATGAACAATAACCAACATAGTACTCCTTTATGATTCCTACATTCAAAAACCTTTAAAAGCAATAAGGTGACAGTTGACACAGATCAGCTCTAAAAAAATATGACTTTACAGTATATAACTATATTTCCAGTAAGTTTTGTCAGTGAGAATTCTCGAACCTTGAATATGTTGTACTGATATCCATCCTGTAGTTTTGTCAGTGAGAGTTCTCGAACCTTGAATATGTTGTACTGATATCCATCCAGAGTTTTGTAAGTGAGAGTTCTCAAACATTGAATATGTTGTACTGATATCCATCCAGCAGTTTTGTCAGTGAGAGTTCTCAAACCTTAAATATGTTGTACTGATATCCATCCAGCAGTTTTGTCAATGAGAATGCTCAGACTCTGAATATGTTGTACTGATATCCATTCAGCAGTTTTGTCAGTGAGAATTCTCAAACCTTGAATATTCTGTACTGATATCCATCCAGCAGAACGCGATCCTGTAGTGTGGCTGCACAAGTGTACTCTTTCGTTACGAAAACTCCATTTGTTTTCTGTAGCATATTAACGGGAGGGGGGGGCGGGGCGGTTGCTCCGGGTACAAGTAGTCTAGAGGGTTAAAAACAGATGAGATCAATTATATTGCATGAAAATCGTTGGGGGAGCCATTATCGTCGCTCCCGGCGCAATTTACCCTTAGCAAGCCACTGTTTGTCTTCACCTTCCAAACACTTGGTAGGATGAATCAAGTAAATTTTTGTATGGTTGTTTTACTTTGCGAGAACAACTTTTAACATGCGTTTCTAATTATCTTCTTCACACAAAGAATAATTATTAAATTATCTTTTAAAGATAATGGCCCAGAAAGTCCTTGTAACGATGGACTTGTGATATTCATTAGTCAAGACGTTACATAACTCCGCGTTCCATTGAAAAATAAAAAATTTCAGTAGAAATTATCTCAGTAAATCTATTCCTAAAAACGTTCTATATCTATCTGGCATGAACTGGGCAAAACGCGTGCTCATGATTACAGTGGAATATCTTCCTCAGCCAGTAAGAGATAATACAGTGGAATATCTTCCTCAGCCAGTAAGAGGTTAAGAACCTGCATTCATTGTGATGAATGAGGGAAACACATTTTTCAAAAACTAAATAGTAATCATGGAAACGAACAGTCTTCAAATCTACAACAGACAAGGTTAATATCGGTAGAGATTTTTCACAAGCCAAATTTATTACGAGATAAATGTTAGGAAATAGCAACAGTTTTAAAGAAAATCGTGATGTTGGTCACGCTATACTCCGTGCAGAGAGTGGGACAATTGCCTGATTGGAAGAATAACTAGTAAGCAAAATAGATTAGATTATATCTCAAAGAGATAAGATCTTTCCATCGTAATTATTGTCTGTTTTAGTCAAAATGAGACCGTAACTAGACTGTTTAGTTATCCATAGGCATTTGTGGAACAGTCTTTATGGCTACATGTCAATACCCCTTTTATGTTTTGAGTCATAAAGAAATGATGTTATCTTTGATTGCAGTATTTTACACCAAACCATCAGAAAGCATCTTGATTTAACTGACTGAAAGACCGAGAGTAAGGTCAGATCATTTTTAACCAGGAAGAAGTGTTTTCACAAAGAAGGAGATGAAAACCAAAATATACTAGTATAATTCAAAACTTTAGTCAATAATTTATACCTAATAATCTTTTGAGAAATGTATACGGCAGTTGCACACACTATAATTGTTTGATCGGTGTATAATGGGCAGATTTACAAAAACACATAAAAGGAAGACCAAAATATTCGCTGATGTGCATTGGTGAATGGACCACTACACTGAAACAAAAAGCTGTATGTTTAAACCTTATGAATAATAGCTATCGGGGAGTAGTCAATCTTCGAAACCACAGTAGCAAAGATGGGGAGACATTTGACTGATGAAACGAAGTCCGTGGGTTCGATTCAGACCATTGGTTCAGCCCGTATTAGCTACCGTGGAGTGTCCTTGGGCAAGGCACTTTACCACCTTTCCTAAGTAAGATAAAAATTTCAGACGCTGCTGTGACGTAGGAGACCAAAGATCAAACCAAGCCAAGGAAAACCCTTCATTGCGCGTGTTTTACGTGAATCAGGCTACAGCCTGCAGTTTTCTGAATAATTATAATAAGTAATTTGCATCAATCATACAGTCTACTTGATGTTGTGGTAGTTCAGTTGGTAGTTCATACGACTGACTCGTAATCCAGTACCAAACGTTCGATACCCCGCCGAGGGTAGCATGGTTCGGCTGTCTCAGAATGTCCTTGGGAAAGGAAAGGCGCTTAGTCTCCGTTTCCGCATGATGTAGCTAAAATTGTGGGGAAAGTGCTATTACAAACAAAACAAACCAATTGATTTTTAGGGACAAACTGCGTTGTCAGAATGGATTAGGACATCTGTGTTTTTAAAAATCAGTTTGAGGAACAGGGGAGTGTCATAACGTTATGAAATATATAGGCAGTATAGATCTTTACTTGCATAATAATAATAATAATAATAATAATAATAATAATTACCATGGTGACCATCATCAATTTCCCCTTTAAAGCGAGCATTAAGTTCATTATAACCAAGTGATCTATTTTTTATATCATTTTATTGTTTGGATCTCGTCATTCTTTATATCAAGGAACTTGTAACACCAATATTATCGTTTGAGATTTATGTGCCAAGTTCCATTAATCCCTGACTACTTTTTTATTTTAACAACACTCATGCATGTTTAAAATAGGATAGTTGATGAGCTAACATGTTATGTATTGTATATATGTATAGGTATAGAGATATGGGTATATAAGGTATATATGTATAGGTATATAAGGCATATAGGCATATGTATTAAAGGTATATATGTATAGGTATATAATGTATATAGGCATAGGTACAGAGATATAAGTACATACGGTATATATGTATAGGTATATAATGTATATAGGCATAGGTATAGAGATATAAGTACATACGGTATATATGTATAGGTATATAAGGTATATAGGTATAGGTATTAAAGGTATATATACAAAGGTATATAAAGTATGTAGGTATATGCATTATATGTATACATTTATAGGTATATAGATATAGGCAAATAAGGTATATAGGCTTAGGTCTATAGAAAATACAGGTACAAGTAATTAAGGCGTATAGATACAGGTATGTACGGTAGAAAAATATAATCTGATTAGTACTGATATTTATCCGAAGGTAAAACAATGACAAAGGTGCCAACAGATGCTGTCAAAGCTGAGTCATACACTTCTAAAATTTCATCTTTATACAGTATTTATTTTCAGAGATAATTAGTATTCTTCTGCCTTATTCTCGTGGCTGAATACTTTAAATGTTTAGATGAGATTTATGACAGATGTTATATTCCACGTATTACTCTGCTTTTTGTGTTTTGTGTTTATTTTTTTGTTGCTGTTACTAGTATCTGATACTCAAATCCCTCAAAAGAGATGTAAAATATGCGGATAATTTCTATTGGATAAATCGTCAGTTAGTGCAAAGAATTCAAAAAATCTGATTGGGACCATTGTTTTTTATGGCATCTTTTCTTTACCTTCCTCTACTAGCTTTATTTGCTGTGCATTTGGCAAAACAGTCGACGTAAAAGTTTACTGAAGAACTTTGCATTAAATGCCCCGATTCAGATTTGGATGATGACATTTGTTTTTTAACTCTTGTTTTAGGCAGGAGAACTTCAGACCACTACCAAGCTTTAAGTTGTCTCATCACAACGGTTTCGAATATATGCAATCGAGAGTACTGAAAACAAAATTAGTATTTACATCAATGTTATTAAACCGTGTTTTATAGAAAGGTACTCGGCAATGTGTTACTTAACACTTGTAAATTTTCGTCAACATTTTTCATTGACTGCAATCATTCAGTCCCTTTGCTGTGAATGACGACTGACAAGTATATCCATTTGACCTGTGAAAATATGGAAACAATGGACGAAAATGGATTTACTTTTTGAGATAGACAGCATTTAGGGGCTCGTTTTCTTTTTTAAAAAACTTGGATAATATCAAGAAGTAAACGTGTCCTGAAGATAAATGTATCTTTAAACACTTGTATATCAAACATCCTGGTGTATATACATGCAGTTTTTAAAAAAAAGCCAGCGAGGCATGCCGAGAATTAAGTACAAATGCCAAGGCTCTGCCAAAAGCCCTGTCTCTTGTGGGTTCATAAAAAAAATAAAAAAATTGAAAAATCCCGAATACATATCATCTGCTTTGAGAATTTCTATTGCAGATTGACATTTATGAGATTGTCCCATGAGTCTTTGTGTGAAAATCATACGCTTTGTTTTCAACAAATGGCTTTTTATTTAGAAAAACGACCTTTGAAATATTTGCAGTTACTGTGATCATCCTGTGCTGATAGTCGCATACTGTTATTTGTAACTAGTGATTGTGAAATACTAATTATTTATTAGTCTGTAAAACTGGATTTTGTTGTGCCGTAATACAAATAAAGGAAAACAATAAACAAAGGCAGATTTGTTCTTATCTATTAAGTCATATATAGAAAATATTTCCCGTTGTTTCCAGGTTTTCCGTTCTTTCCAGGTTTCCAAATCCTTCTGTAAGGAATTCATTAAGATCGTGAAAGGAAGTTTTAATCATATGAATGTATATATTTTTTCATGCAATGTTTGTAAGGTTTTATGTTTTGGATTTAAATCAATTCCTAAGCGTCTTTTCTATTTATCTACTCTACCTGAATGAAAGTAGAAAAGTAAGAAAGAAGCAACTTAACAATGTAAATAGTTCTAATTCTTACAGGACTAACCTATATAAGCAAGAGCCCTGGTAAAGAATGGAATAAGTTAATTCCATCCTTCAAGACATATATTTTTCATGGAAAGGAAACTTGCCAAGCCTTGTTTCATTTTAATGAAAACATTTATACAACTCATAATCTTTCAAATATATAGCGCACTTACTAAACATCAGTCTGTCTGTCTGTCTCTCTCTCTCTCTCTGGTTCGAAGCTGCTTATTACCATCCTGCTAGAAAGCCTACGCAGAGAAGAAAATGTTCGTTCCCTTAAATCGGCGCATAGCTTATTAAATATGTAGATCAACACCGTGATGCATTCCATTTTTTATAACTAATAGATGATGGTTCTGTAGGTCGCCAAGGAATTATTAATTAGATCAAACTCGCATACCGTTCAGTATGAGTCAAACTGTAACGAATTATCTTGAATTAATGGTATTAGAGTCATCCAAGCTCCGAACAAATATCACATTCTTACGCTGTTGTTTATTTCCAGGGCTATTGAGATCATCTGACACATATGATAACGCACGCACGCACGCACGCACTCACGCACACACATACATACATACATACATACATACATACGTGCATACATACATGCATATGTCACACATACACACACATATTTAAAGTGCGACCGACATTCTTATATAAGACTGTGCAGCATTGTTATGAAGATAATGGTGATGAGGCACCAACGAGACCCCCCCGTAAAAATAAACAAACAATAAAAAGAAGAAAAAAAGGAAAAAACAACATCAAAAACAGCGGAGTTTTATTTCCCAGTACTGACTCAAACAGGAAATAATTATGATACAAGCACATCGGACTCTTTTTTTCCTCTGCATATCCTATTCTGTCAAGCGACGAAAGAATTAAGACACAAGCACAGCAGACTCTGATTCCTAGTATATCGTATTCACTGCAAGAGGAAAGGATTAATATGAAAGCACAGCGGTTGTTGTTATAGGATTTTAACGCCATTTTTCAACAATATATAGATTATACATTTTGGTCAATATAAATGGTGGAGAAAAAAACCCTGAAAACCCCCGGAAAGAACCACCAACTCTCGAGAAGCTACCGGCAAGCTTTCTCACATACCCACATTGGCCGAGCCCGAGACTCGAACCGACGCAGACAGAGGTGAGATGGCAGTGATCCGTAACTGTTAGTTCCTTAGACCACTAGGACACTCGGGGCCCCCCCAAGTACAGAGTTTTTAACTAGTCCGATCAACAGTAACCGCTGTGTTTTCTCAAATGCGTATTACTCAAAGTAAGGTCCCGAGAAGCCCTGGGTGCCCGAGTAGTCATATAGTCATAGCCACCCCTCCTTGTCGATCTCTCACAACATATCTCTGTCAGGTGGGGTATATATATATATATATATATATATATATATATATATATATATATATATATATATATATATATATATATATATATATATATATATATATATATATATAACGCATTTTCAAAGCACTGTATTTTCTTTCTGATCGTTATCTTGCTCCATGCAGCAAGATTCAAACGAGACAACACTGCTGTAATGTAAACGACTTATTTTTCAAACATTACTTCTCATGTAGATACTAGCTTACTTTATCAAAGTTAGCTAAAACATCGTACCGAATCGTATCTAGTGCATTCCAAACATCGATTGAATCAGTGCTTAGCTAAAACATCGTGCCGAATCATATCTAGGAGTTCTGTCCAAATATCGACTGACTCCAGCGCTTAGCTGTAAGATGGTAGCACTACAGTCAAGTGTTGTTTTGATATCTACAAGGAGTTAATGAGTAGCATCTGGTACTTGTATGTTTGGAGTGCCAAACTTATTCTGACAGGCACATTGAGCTTCGCCCTGAGTTGTAAGACTGGAGTAGACATAATATTAAAGAAAACTGCGTGTAACAAGAGTACACTAATATAAATAATAATGAAGCAATGTCCTGAAGTTTATTTTGCCTGGTTCTATTAGGAAACGTATGTACTAGATGTATCAGAAAGGTAGAGAATGTAACGTAGAAAGGTTGTCTTATTTTCTTTTCCTACTTGTTACGTTTACGAAATTGGTAAACGTGCAAAAGAATATGCATCTAACTGTCCCCATTCCATTTAAATCAACCATATATATAGCTTGGATGAAGTGGATATTTCTTTTAATTCTTTAATAAAGTATGTGTGAATTTTACATTGAACGTGGCATCGCTAGTACAAACCTGGCGTTTACGTTTAATTTGATTTATTAATCGTTTTTCTTTATACCATGTATTTCGATTTTCATTGAATTTCGATTCGAAATGAATAATCATAAATGCCCAATTTCTCCATCTTTTTAGAACATGATTTTGATTGTGATGAGAGTGAAAATAGCTTCATAAACAATTATGTTACAATATTAAATCAGCAGTGGTTTTTCCCTTTAGAAATGTGTTCAGTGTGTTGTACATTGTTAGAGTTATACGCATGCGTGTGAGTAACACAGAACATCGAACAGCAACAGGACATGTTCACTCAGCCCGTAGCACATTGCATTTAGGAGCGACCTCTAAAATATTGAAAACAATACTTCCCAAAGGACAAAGACATGTAAAGGTTGGTGCATGCAAAACGTTATTTTGTGTTTGTTGCATGTCTTGTATTTATTGTTTTCTACATGCCTTCTAGAAAGACTCCAAGAGTTCAGAAAGGCATGGGCCAGTTAAAATATACATGAAATGTTTTCAAGATTCCACACAATTTATGAATGTACTGTATACTCAGACATGCGTAAGTACCTGGTGTAAAATGGGTAGAGTGAGAGCGATAGCATGAGCTAATAGATTTTAAAATGAAGGTCAATGGTACATCGATTGCACTAGCTACCATTTGTTTACAGAATATCGGATATCTTCATTTGATTGAAATGCACATTTCTTAGTGCTTTAAAACACTAGTCGTATCTGATAGGATGCATTGATAAACATGTCTACGTTAAATAATTGTACATTAAGGACCCATTTAAGCCCTACTTGGGAAAGAATATGTACTCATCAATCAAATGATATTTTTCTTCTAATTAATGAAACATTTCGATGATTCGTAAGAAATTATTTTAAAAAATACATGGCAAAGCTGGATATATGGTTCATCATCTGTTCATTTTCTTCAATAATTAGTCATTTTTTCTCGTTTAACGCATGCAATTATGTCAAATCAACCGTACTTAATCATATTTGTAAATGATTTCTGAGTACAGATTTTGTTGTAGGTATTTAGTATCTACCTTACGTAATCAGTAGTTTGATCCTCTAGGAATAAAACACAGTGTACCGTGTACATTCGGGCACGGTATATTCTCTCCTATTGCATCGTCTGTATTGCAGATAGATACGTTGCCAATTACAACATTCTGCAAAGAACATTGACATGTTTTGTAGCCAGCAATTAGTGTTCAGTCAATGAAGCGGATGAGATATTTGGCACATGTTATATAAAATGGACATCACATTATCTGAGGCTTCCTTTTTATTTATTCCACATGAAATAATTTACTACGAAAGCCATACGTTGAAAAATCCATACATATAGACGCAATTCCCTCAAGCTGTCCATCAGTGTCCGGCCAACTTCCGCAGAATTGCCACATATACAATTCCCAATACAGTCATTGTATTCCAATTAAATCGACAGAGCCCAAACTTATTTGTTGCGTGCTCAAGAAGTCATGAATACTTCCGACTAAAAGACATCTGATTTTGAATATCGATACATTTTTTAGCATTGAGCACAACGTCTGCTGGTCAAAAGTGGGATGGAGAAAAAGCGGAAAAAGAGAAAACCTCAAGGTTAATCACTGAGGAGGTGATAACCTCGATTGTAGACTTATCCATTTGTTATAAAAAAAATAATTCTTCACTTATTTTTTGTTTTAATAAATATCATGCAGGTTCATTGAGCTCTATCTCTCTCTCTCTCTCTCTCTCTCTCTCTCTCTCTCTCTCTCTCTCTCTCTCTCTATATATATATATATATATATATATATATATATATATATATATATATATGTGTGTGTGTGTGTGTGTGTGTGTGTGTGTGTGTGTATCAGTAGCAAAAATAGACATATATATAGATCGACAGATGGATGAATAGTTTGTTTCGGAGTTTTAGGGAACCGCAACAATTGAAGGTTATATCGTGCTCAGACAGGTTAGTGCCACGACCAAAGGCAGAACATATTAGCAGATCCAATCGTAAGAATCGTGCCAGCAACCTTCGGGCCAGGTTTCTTTTACTTGTCTATTTTCCTGGACGTGTCGCGTTCCCTATCAGCTGACTGTAATATGTTCTATGTACATGAAAGATGGTAAATAAGAGAGAGAGAGAGAAAAAAAAAAAGGCGGGGGGGGGGGGGAATGGGGTGTGCGGAATTCCATTCCGATATCAGGGATATAGATTAGTAACCGCCCAAGCAATCTCTCTCTCTCTCGTTATATATATATATATATATATATATATATATATATATATATATATATATATATATATATATATATATATATATATATATATATATATATATATATATATATATATATATATATATATGTATATATACTTTTATATTTTTATATAAATATTACATCTTCAAAATTAGACCGGTTTAAAAAGAATATATCTTCATTCGTATCCTGAGGTTAACTTCGATCGTAGTTACGTCCCTTTGTTAATTTGTTGTTTTCCCGAAATGTTTTGTTTCTTTTCTCCAACTGTTGCCCCCACCTACCCACCCCGCAAAAAAAAGTAGAAAATGTACGGTGGGCCAGAACCACGCACGTCTGATTTGGCCTAAGTAACGTCGAAGGCTCCTCATTACTGGATATGGAATAAACATGCCAGTGTACCTTGCCTTTAGTTGCATAATTTTGAGTCATAATTTTGTGGCACTTTTCATTTTAAAGAGTAATTATAACGCTCGGAGATCGCGAAATTTGTAGAATCTTCGCAGCATTTATGGTTAAACTTTCTTGCATGCTATATTTTAGTTTTGAAGTTTTGTGACTCATTTTGTGCTTAAGGAGTTTGGCGACTGCATGAAGAGATTAGTTGCTTGGCTAAAAATATGTCCAAAGATTAAACGTTTGGGATCCAAATGAAGCAATAATTTACATTTTCAACTGCTTTTGTTTCATATATTTTCTCAAACAAATATTGTTTTCCAAATGATACCCCACTGATTCATTCATTCGGTAGACTCAAAATACTCCAAAACTACTACAATTATTTTTTTCCCTTTTTTATATAGAAGGATGTCATTCCAGAGACATTGTGAATAGATTTGCAACATCAAGAAAACAAAACTAAAAACAACTCACAGTTGTTTCAAGTCATAAATTCATGTCAGTCGTACAAAGTTTTACCGCATTACCTCAGGTCTTAAATGTTTTTGAGTTACACATGGTTCACGTATCTTGGCAGTTTGCACTCTTCCCTGACAGCTTTAGAGAGCTTTATCCAGGGGTTTATGGAAGCCACAGGACCCAATCACAGAAAATCTCCTGCGCAGAAACACATAAATATTGGAAATTAGGCAACAAATACAGGCGCTGTATGCTTGTAATCTAGAGTTCCATCATAACACCAGTGCCTGTAGAATAGGACGATAAGTATAGCGGCCGTCAAAAAATGGCTAACATCCGTGCCTGTAGAATATGACGATAAGTATAGCGGCCGTCAAAAAATGGCTAACATCCGTGCCTGTAGAATAGGACGATAAGTATAGCGGCCGTCAAAAAATGGCTAACATCCGTGCCTGTAGAATAGGACGATATGTATAGCGGCCGTCAAAAAATGGCTAACATCCGTGCCTGTAGAATAGGACGATAAGTATAGCGGCCGTCAAAAAATGGCTAACATCCGTGCCTGTAGAATAGGACGATAAGTATAGCGGCCGTCAAAAAATGGCTAACATCCGTGCCTGTAGAATAGGACGATAAGTATAGCGGCCGTCAAAAAATGGCTAACATCCGTGCCTGTAGAATAGGACGATATGTATAGCGGCCGTCAAAAAATGGCTAACATCCGTGCCTGTAGAATAGGACGATATGTATAGCGGCCGTCAAAAAATGGCTAACATCCGTGCCTGTAGAATAGGACGATAAGTATAGCGGCCGTCAAAAAATGGCTAACATCCGTGCCTGTAGAATAGGACGATAAGTATAGCGGCCGTCAAAAAATGGCTATTGTGATTAAGAATAACCACACAAATACACACACAACTCCTGAAAGGGAACATGCGCACTTAGGAACATTGATATGCTCAGTGTTTCGCTACAACATTCCATTATAAATTTCCTTTGCTACTTCATCAACGAATAACTTAAATTTGTTGTTCTTAGACTATGAAGATTATGGTGTCTGGTTCTTTTGGCTACAGCATACAGTGAGGTCATAATACTGTTCCGGAAATGAAATAGCTGACTCACTGTACGTTACTGTGCTTATAGGACACACGGTACTAATGATATGAAAAAATGTGAACGAGCCTGGAAATGGGTGAAAATACAGTAGAGTGTATATCGGTTTGGCTGACCAGGATTGGTTAATAATGTAAGTTATGTTTTAGGAGAAAGAATCTTTTGAGAGCTTGTCCTAGTTGTAAATGAAAAAAAAATTAAAGACATTGTTTTATTGATGAAATTTTAGTCCTTTAACAGTCTTGAGGTCTCACTGGACAGTTTATCTGGTGGATTTTCATCCGACAATGACTTATTGCAGAACAATGAGAATAACTTTACACTGAAGATACAAATAAAATTTAAAAAAATAATGATTTTTGTAGAAAGCATACATGTGAGATTTTGACTTTGGCAATCAGGTTAATTCCTAATGCAACTGGTGGCTTTTTTACTGAACCAACACTGCCACCAACCCCTCGTTTTACATTCATTTTTGACAGCAAAGAGCCAATTTGAATATTTCCTGTGACAAGGCAGCTAAAAGAATCAGTATGTGCCTTATGCATGTATCAAGTTCACTAGCACTATAACAAATTAGCATACTGTTCATCACCCCTCAACCATCTAGAGTTTTAGATATTTACCTCTGTAGCAGACACATGTAAATACGTAAGTCAAGTCGGCTGCTCATTTGCAGCTCAAGTTACGCATTTGATCTCCAATGCTCGTCTAAATGTGACAGGCAGTCACCAACAAGCCAACCCATTTCCGAGTCTTACTCAAAGTAAATCTCAACCACATTACAGATTTAGTTTCTGTGTGAATTTATAAATGCTACGCTTGTGATAATTAGGTTCATGCATTCTACCTTAAAAATTAGGGAGGTTTCAAAATACGAAACTATCCAGTGAGACCTGAGTTTGGAACACTCATTACTAAAATTAGCACCTGCCTCTTTGGTGCGGAATTGAAAGCACATGTTTCAAACACAAGCAGGTCCAAAAAATGCCGCTGCTCATATCCTTTTCTCTACACAGAAGCTGACATCCAGGTTTTATCTATACTGATAAATATAGGTTGAATCATGAGTACTCAAAAATTTTAAGTTATTGAATTTTTAATATCGTAGGTTTACTATGGAAATGAATTAGTACTGTGAGTCCTACAGTTCAGCCTCTCCAAAAATAAGCCATATAACCTATGACCAGAACTTAATTTTACGTTTGTATAGGGAGATACATTTGATTACCATGTTATTGATTGGAATTTTGACGCGCTGAAAATCTCCGTACTGAAAAGTAAATGTAGAGAAGATATGGGGAAAATAATTGTTTATAAAGCCTTTAGTTACGTCAAACAAGTTGCTTCTTCATATGATAAATGCGTATTTTTGCGCATGATCTCATCTTTGATAATACTTATAACACTCCACTATTCTGACACCAACACGAGATACATATGATGTTTATTCATTTCAAAAGAATAATTCAGCTGTTGCTTCCCTCTCGTTTCCATTATTTAAGTCCTTCTTGTAGATTTCACTTGTGCTTCCAACATGTAATAGCATAGTTTACAGATCAGCTTTTTTATTTAGTATGTATTTTCTTGATATCAGTTGTTACTTTCTCTGAAGAAGAGTTTCGTAACTCCAAAACGTTGGGAAACTCTTTTGTAATTGCGCCGTCAGCAATGTTTGAGTCAATGATTTTGAGTTGTGTTCAAACAAGTGCAAAACATTTAGAGCCGTTTGACATCCTTTTAATGAACTTGATTAGCGCTGACTAGTAAGCGAAGTATCATCAGCTACTAAAGCACCAATACCTCCTGATAATCGGCTGATCGGTTTAAGCTTAGTAGCACCGAATACGCAACTTTTCTGACATTGCGTCTGTCTTAGGCTATAACTCGCTTTGCGCCTTTCTTTCGGAAACAAAAGATCTGAGACATATCAATACCGATATCGACGGAGGCGTCAAACCCGACGTGTTTCTTTAAGCCAATATCACTGACATTACTGTGTAAGCCAATAACACTGACATTACTGTGTAAGCCCATAGCACTAACATTACTGTGTAAGCCCGCTCCGGAGGCCTAGTGGTTAGAGCATCCGTCTTGGATGCGTGAGGTCACGGGTTCAAGCCATGGCCGATTCGTAGCAAAAACTTATAAAAATGGTACTTACAGTTGCCTCGCTAGGCTCTCGGCATTACGAAGTTAGTGTTAGGACTGATCAGCCTGGTTTCAGGATCATGTGACGAATGCCACTATGAACTGCCACATTGCAGACATCGTAGCGATGGCCCCATGACGGAAACATTGTTAAAGCCACATTAAAAATCCAAATCACACTCACACACACACACACACACACACACATAGGCCCATAACACTACCATTACTGTGTAAGCGCATAACATTAGCATTACCGTAAGCCCATAACACTGGCATTACTATGTAAGCCCATGACACTAACATTACTGTGGAAGCCCATGACATTAATATTAATGTGTAAGCCAATGACACTAACATTACCTTGGAAGCCTATAACATTAACATTGCTGTTTAAGCCCATAACACTAACATTACTTCGTAAACCCATGACATTAGTACTACTGTGTAAGCACATAACACTCATATTACCTTGTAAGCTTATAACATTAACATTGCTGTGGAAGCCCATGACACTGGCATTACTGTGTAAGCCCATAACACTAACATTACTGTGTGAGCCCATACCACTGATGTTACTGTGTGAGCGCATAACATTAACATTACTGCGTAAGCCCATAACATTAACATTGCTGTGTATGCCCATAACAATAGCATTACTGTGTAAGCCAATAACACTGGCATGACTGTGTGAGCCCATAACACTGATGTTACTGTGTGAGCGCATAACATTAACATTACTGTGCAAGCCCATAACACTAACATTACTGCGTAAACCCATGACATTAATATTACTGTGGAGGCCGATGACACTAACATCATCTTCTAAGCCTATAACACTAATATTACTATGTAAACCCCTAACATTAACATTACTGCGTAAGCCCATAACACAAACATTACTGCGTAAGCCCATGACATTACTATTACTGTGTAAGCCGATGACACTAACATTACCTTGTAAACCTTAACATTAAGAATACTGTGTAAGCCCATAACACTAACATTACTGCGTAAGCCCATAACACTAACATCACTGCGTAAGTCCATGACATAAATACTATTGTGTAAGCCCATAACACTAACATTACTGTGTAAGCCCATAACACTAGCATTGCTATGTTAGCCCATAAACTAACATTACTGTGTAAGCCAATAACACTAGCATTACTGCTTAAGCCCATGACATTAACATTACCGTGTAAGCCCATAACACTAACATTACTGTGTAAGCCCATAACACTGACATTACTGTGTAAGCCCATAACACTAGCATTACTGCTTAAGCCCATGACATTAACATTACCGTGTAATCCCATAACACTAACATTACTGTGTAAGCCCATAACACTGACATTACTGTGTAAGCCATAACACTGACATTACTGTGTAAGCCATAACATTAACATTACTGTGTAAGCAATAACATTAACATTACTGTGTAAGCCCATAACACTAGCATTACTGCTTAAGCCCGTGTCATTAATATTACTGTGTAAGCCCATAACACTAACATTGCTGTGTAAGCCCATAACACTAATATTACTGTGTAAGCCCATAACACTAACATTACTGTGTAAGCCCATGACATTACTATTACTGTGTAAGCCGATGACACTAACATTACCTTGTAAACCTTTAACATTAAGAATACTGTGTAAGCCCATAACACTAACATTACTGCGTAAGCCCATAACACTAACATCACTGCGTAAGCCCATGACATAAATACTATTGTGTAAGCCCATAACACTAACATTACTGTGTAAGCCCATAACACTAGCATTGCTATGTTAGCCCATAAACTAACATTACTGTGTAAGCCAATAACACTAGCATTACTGCTAAAGCCCATGACATTAACATTACCGTGTAAGCCCATAACACTAACATTACTGTGTAAGCCCATAACACTGACATTACTGTGTAAGCCCATAACACTAGCATTACTGCTTAAGCCCATGACATTAACATTACCGTGTAAGCCCATAACACTAACATTACTGTGTAAGCCCATAACACTGACATTACTGTGTAAGCCCATAACACTAGCATTACTGTGTAAGCCCATAACACTGACATTACTGTGTAAGCCCATAACACTAGCATTACTGCTTAAGCCCATGACATTAACATTACCGTGTAAGCCCATAACACTAACATTACTGTGTAAGCCCATAACACTGACATTACTGTGTAAGCCCATAACACTGTCATTACTGTGTAAGCCATAACACTGACATTACTGTGTAAGCCATAACCTTAACATTACTGTGTAAGCAATAACATTAACATTACTGTGTAAGCCCATAACACTAGCATTACTGCTTAAGCCCGTGTCATTAATATTACTGTGTAAGCCCATAACACTAACATTACTGTGTAAGCCCATAACACTAACATTGCTGTGTAAGCCCATAACACGAGCATTGCTCTGTTAGCCCATAAACTAACATTACTTTGTAAGCCCATAACACTAGCATTACTGCTTAAGCCCATGTCATTAATATTACTGTGTAAGTCCATAACACAGACATTACTGTATACGCCATAACACTGACATTACTGTGTAAGCCATAACATTAACATTACTGCGTAAGCCCATAACACTAACATTACTGCGTAAGCCCATGATATTAATATTACTGTGTAAGTCGATGACACTAATATTACCTTGTAAGCCTATAACATTAACATTACTGTGTAAGCCCATAACACTAACATTACTGCGTAAGCCCATAACACTAACATTACTGCGTAAGCCCATAGCAGTAATATTACTGCGTAAGCCTATGACATTAATATTACTGTGTAAGTCGATGACACTAATATTACCTTGTAAGCCTATAACATTAACATTACTGTGTACGCCATAACACTGACATTACTGTGTAAGCCATAACATTAACATTACTGCGTAAGCCCATAACACTAACATTACTGCGTAAGCCCATGACATTAATATTACTGTGTAAGTCGATGACACTAACATTACCTTGTAAACCGTTAACATTAACATTACTGTGTAAGCCCATAACACTAATATTATTGGCAGGAATTTTATGAAACTGGCTCTACCTGACGTCTAAAGTGTGGTCAGTCTTTTTCTTTTCTTCAACAAGTTCCGAATTCAATCCCAAGAAATTTAAGCTGTTGTTGGAGGGGGTTAAACTTTACCCCGTTCCCCATCTATTGTGTTTGATTGAATTGGTACACATTTATTTAGTTTGTTTTTAATTTAATGATTTTTTTTTACTATTTGCAAAATGCATAACTTAACAATTAACTATATTTTCCAACCAACATTACACTATCGGGCTCATCCTTAAGTTATTACTTGGAAACCATTGAGACAAATATGTAGCCTATTACAATATATACACAGAACATATACTTTCTTCACCCTCTCTCTCTCTCTCTCTCTCTCTCTCTCTCTCTCTCTCTCTCTCTCTCTCTCTCTCTCTCTCTCTCTCTCTCTCCTGCGGTCTTGCTCCTGGGTCATAACTTAGAAACTGTTCATAAAATGTATGAATTTAAATTTTACAAATATGTCAAAGGAACGCTATTTCTATAAATACCGCAATTTTCACTATGATGAAACTGGAACATGATGAGCGTCTAATTAAATACTATGCGTTATAAAAGTTACATATTTCTCTTGTAAATGCACAAATCTGACTAAAATCAGATCTCCACTGTCCCACGTGAAGAACTGACAGCGACCGCGTAGGGATCATGTTCTATTGACTTTCGAATAAGCCAAATGGTAATGCATCTTTTAAAAAATCTGAAAATGAATCAAATCGTTCGGCACACATTGATTCTCTTAAGCCACACTACTCACTTTCCAAAACTCAAAGATATAAGACTTCATCTGATTGGCTGATAACATTAGCAGTTATGGTAATAACTTAGGTCACCATAACATGACCCATGAGAGGTCTCTGATATTCACGTAGGACAAAGGGGGATCTAATTTAAACAGATTTGTAATTGCACCATTCTCAGAAATAGATCTGATGGAATCAAGCATTGGATTACATGGTGTGTATGAATTAGCGATCTGGCACACGAGCAAAAAGTAGAGAAAACAAAAGCAAATAAAAAACACCAAAACAAAACCACCCATATATTTCACGGAGCCTGGATTTCCAGTAGTAAAACGCTCGCATTGCATCTTTGCTGAACATCGTTCGACACGTGGCTCCTGCCAGTGCGGGGATAAAGTGGTTGCACGTCAGTGGGCGGTGACTTTCTACAGTTTCAAAAAAACCTACACTATAACATTATCCCAATGTCTGAGTAATATATAGAGGTAATATAAGTTTAGGAACTTTCTTATAATAAAAATTAAAGTTAAAGACATCTTAAACTTTCAAATCTGCATATAAGACCACATATATATGCTCGCATGAAAAAATTTATGGCTGTTTCATACTATTAATCTCATATATTTGGGGGTTTTCTGTGTACTGTACGTAACATATTTTTGGGGATAGTGAATGCTTAATTAGTTGCTATGTGTCTAGGCTCTCATAAACAGTAACAAGAAAAAAGTGAAGACAACAAGCTTTGTAAAATTTAACAAATAATTTATTTCGCTAGAAAAATAAAGTAAAACGGAGGGAAAGAACTTACGGTTTTAAGAATCAAATCCAAAATTAATCTGAGAATAATCCAAGAGTTAAAATAATTAGAAGTCCTAGTAATGAAAAGTTCTTATAAATTTGAGTTCGATTCCCGACGAAAATCCAAATTGGAAGGCGATGAAGTATACTGTAGTCAGTATAGTACTGAAGTGTCAACAGTTCTTTGTTGAACCACAGAAAATAATATTCCGGTGTTTGAATTCCGAATAAAATTTCAATAAATGGCTTTGTCCAAGAATTCTGTAAGAGCACTTAAATATTCTCAGGGAAAAGAAGTAATCTCTTAGAATCCAAATAATTTGAAGACAAATTAAAATTTAACTCCAACTGGTCACAACAGAAAAAAAAACCCACATCGACGTCTAAGTGTTTTAAAAGCCCAACTAAAATTATTTCTCTAAATATCACTATTAAATCTGGCTGCTGAGAAATTCTGATAAAACCAGAATTTCGAAATAACAAGTAGAGGTTATTTACATGTCTCAAGCCACGTACTCACAGTACATCCTCGATTTTACTCTATAAAACCCACACTAAGAATGAATAAAAAAAAGTTATTTACTCCAACTCTTACTGATTCTGAATCAAGGTTAGGAACTAGGTCAGCATTTGATACAAAGCTCTAATATTAGGTTTTCGAAAAACTGAACTGAATTTCTGGAAAATATCAAATCCAGTAAATAAAATTACATTACAATAGCATGTAATGAAATAAAAATATTAAAACTAACAAACGAACAATTAAATTAAATCAAATATAAATTAAATCAAATATACATAACATAGTAAGTTCAGATTATGATGCGCAGTTGAATTAACCTTAAGATCAATTTCTTAAACCTTACAAGCCTTAAAAACAAACACACTAAATAGAAATTTTTAGCATTTTGCCTTTGTTATTCGGGTTTCCATCAATATTACTTTTGTTTGTGTATATATTTATAATCAACTTTAAAAAATGTTTTTTAAAGCCACAAAAACATGAGGTAATTTGCTATATTTTTAGATAATCATATCTTTCATCTTTAAAAGTATGGCATCGTGACCAGCAATCATATTAATAAATTAGTCATGATTCATGTAATCTCTCCAAGTTGTCTGGCGTTTATTTACCACAGAAATCGAATCTCTATGATATGAAAACATCACGATATACACGTGGGAAATTAAAACCATCAATGTCTGGATGATTTAATACTCCCGTCCCATAATTTTATGTTATCGACGTGTGTGTGCCGGCAACTAACTTGCAAATCAATCGATGCTTTCAACATGTTTTAATAGACGCCTTTTGCAATTTTGAGTCTTATCAAGAGAAAAATAATCCACCTAGGGGTTGATTGAAAGCACATGACAAAGATAACAGCAACAGATTCTTCGATAGCACAAAATGAACACCAGGGTGCCAATTGCTCCATGAACCAAACAGTTTATAAAGGAAGCAAAGAAATGGCTGTCACTGAATGAGACGACGGAGAAAGACAGTGACATCAACAAACACAGCAACAACAAGAACCGAGCAGCATTTATCTCGTACTTGATATACGGACAATAAATACGAATCTATCTATAAAAACATACACGATATTGGTAAAATAAATTGCACACATTCGGTAATTCGTTGCATCGTTCTAATGATTTAATGATATACTCCCGGAGACTAATTCATAATAATTCACACTGAAAACAGGAAATTGTAAAGCGATAAAAGTACGCCTGGTAGACATTAGAACATCTTAGTGTGCTTTTGGGTAAGACGTGTCTCCCTTCCTGAGACCGTGTCTTGAAAATGGAAGCAAAAACATTCGCAAATCGCAATGTATCATATTTGGAATATACGCCGATAGCTGCCTTTGGCTGTCGTTCTGACATCCTCGCTTATCTACGAAGCAAGTTTGACTCAGAAGTTGCAAAAGGATTGAATTATGTGTTCATTCGCAACTTCTCAGCTAATCCTTAAGTTAATCCAGTCGTTAAGCAAACAAAACGCTTCATTTTTCTGTAAATTACTGCGCCAACAAGCATCCGAGGCATATTTATGTCTAGCAGAAATATTCTAAGTAATCCGAACGATGTGGCAGGTGTAAAGCATTACCTGGTACCAGTGTAACCCACGAATAAGGTGATAAACCATAGACTGTTTCATTTTTGTATTTCTTTTCCTCTTTTGTTCCCCTGTTATGGATAACAAGCAGTTTCTCCATCCCTCCGCCCCCCTCTCCTTCATTTTAGGATGTCATTGTATGTTTAGAACGTCATTGTATTATGTCGGATGCACGTATTTATTTGTGTGTTTATTTATTTATTTATTTATTTATTGCGAGATTCTTCAATTAAGGAGATGCATAGTATGATCGTGTGCTGTAATTTGTTTATTAATAAACATATGAAGACTTTGCACAACAGTTAACAAGGGAGGAGGTGCAGCCATGACCCGTATGCCTACAGTATCTTACCAATTATATCAACGACATGTACACTCTGTAATCCTCGTGCTTTCTTAAGCCTTTTAGATTTCCTCTCACCAAACTTTATTCCAAATACCATGTTGAACACGAGTGCGGATTTTTCCACATTGTATACGTCATAGCAGTCGACACAGAAAGGATTCTGCAAAAGTGTCAAGTACATAAATTGGATAAATATAATACTTTCTTCGAACTAATAAATCTACCTTTCATTTGAATTTTAATAATATACCCGGTATTAGAAAATATATCAAGATGGTGGAATCAATATAAAAGAAACAAACAAAACAAACTATGAAAATTTCAAAACGTTTATATCGTTGCAACATTTGCCTATTTCCACGCTTGTTCCATTTTAATTGGAAGTTTATTTTCATATGCACATAAAAGTATTTTTTAAGTTCATGTGGTCACTCTGAAATCACTTCTTTATTTCATACACATGTATCATATATAATCACGAATAAGTTGAGTTCAACTTCAAACAGCACTGACAATGAGCTCATAAAGCAACAGCAGATCAGAGTATATGCTCTTTGTTGTACAGATTACTACTTATCACTACTAAAAAATTGCGTGGGCAGATCTGGGTCTGTCCATTTTGCAGTTGGACTCGAGTTTTTGCTAACTGATCCAATACAAATTTCTGGCAGCAAACGCCATTGATTTTTCTAAACTATATTCGCATGCTTTTACCATTAAATAGTGAAAATGAAGGTGAAAGTTACATTAAGGAAATGGTTGGCATTGATTATGTAATTATAGATATATTCTGTAATATAAAGATTATTACGGAAGTTTTATTTTGGTAGAAAATTAATGTGGCCGTAACGTTATGATGACGAATGTTAACCTGGCTCGGAATGCTATCACCTTTGTATGTATGTATGTATGTATGCATGTATGTATGTATGTATGTATGTATGTATGTATGTACATATGTATGTATATATGTATGTATGTATGTATGTATGTATGTAATGTATGTATGTATGTATGTATCATTGTATGTATGTACGTATGTATGTATCATTGTATGTATGTACGTATGTGTGTGTGTCTGCGTGCGTGCGTGCGTGCGTGCAAGCGTGCGTGTCTGTCTGTCTGTCTGCCTGCCTGCATGCATGCATGCAATGATGTATGTATGTATGTACGTACGTACGTATGTATGTATGTATGTATGTATGTATCATTGTATGTATGTACGTATGTGTGTGTGTCTGCGTGCGTGCGTGCGTGCGTGCAAGCGTGCGTGTCTGTCTGTCTGTCTGCCTGCCTGCATGCATGCATGCAATGATGTATGTATGTATGTATGTATGTATGTATGTATGTATGTATGTATGTATGTATGTACGTACGTACGTACGTACGTACGTACGTATGTATGTATGTATGTATGTATGTATGTATGTATGTATGTATGTATGTATGTATCATTGTACATACTTCCCAGTATGTCTGCACCAACTGCAGTAGGGACTGTCACTCACGTATAGGCATGCACAGCCACAGCAGACGTTGCCAACAGAGACAGACAACACCCCAAGGGCGCTATTCGCATGGTCTT
Source organism: Sinohyriopsis cumingii (assembly GCA_028554795.2). Classification (NCBI taxonomy): domain Eukaryota; kingdom Metazoa; phylum Mollusca; class Bivalvia; order Unionida; family Unionidae; genus Sinohyriopsis; species Sinohyriopsis cumingii. The sequence continues at coordinate 21,022,433 of CM068824.1, read as the reverse complement.
TCGAGACCGAGTCGCCAATGATGATGATCATTGTATGTATGTACGTATGTGTGTGTCTGCGTGCGTGCGTGCGTGCGTGCAAGCGTGCGTGTCTGTCTGTCTGTCTGCCTGCCTGCATGCATGCATGCAATGATGTATGTATGTATGTATGTATGTATGTATGTATGTATGTATGTATGTATGTACGTACGTACGTATGTACGTATGTATGTATGTATGTATGTGTGTATGTATGTTTTGTTACGTATTTCTGTCTCATGTGTGTGAATTTCATGCCTATGGATTAGTCACGTACTAATTATGCTATTAAATGCCGATGATCTTTATAACTGTACTTTAAGATTACGTCATTCTTAAAACAAGTGCTTAAATCCAAGGTACTGAAGTGAGCTCTACTTTTAATCCAAGTAAACATCATGCGATTTGACATCAAGAGATGGTTCTGATTGGCTAGTGGATAAAGTTCTTGAACTCGTTGATATGCTGAAATGCACTCTAGACGAGTGATTGATTCTTTTTCTGTTTTAGTAATTACATCCTAGCATTCTTAATAATAGACGAGTTACTGAAGGTATTATATTCCTAGTACAAACATCATTTTTTTTAGAAAATATTTAGTTGCGTTCAATTGAAAAGATATTTTTTATCATTCATGGGAATTATAAAGTGCTTAGGCTATTCGGATTTAATAGTATTTAGGAATTACTGTCTATTCATTTGAAGACATTTTTATTATACCATGGTGATTTATCAAGTCTATTGGCAGATAAGCACAAAAGATTGACATTCATTCGGTATATTACTGGAACTCATTTTGGATTATTCGATACTTGTTTTGTACTTGTGATATAATATTTAGGACTATTTAGGACTTCATTCACCATGATATAAGTTATTTAAAAATAATTTCTCTTTGTATTTTAGAAAAATAAATTACATTTGTTAGAATTTTACAAAACTTGTTGGTTTTCGTTCTTTTCTGTTTCTTACTTTACGAACATAAGAGTCATAATAGTGTATGTATATGTATACATTTTACGTCATATCAGCACCATTTTGGCTCTTTAGTGCTAAGTAAGTTTCGGTTTGTCACAAACTGGCATGCAAAACAAAGATAAAGTAAAAACAAGTCTAAAATAATAATAATACAAAGTCAAATTCCGGATGTAAACGTCTCATTTTCTTAATGCCGTGACCTTTTAAGCTAGAACATCCCCACTTGCGGAATACAGGGCAACAACGCTGCCTCCATTATTCGACTCTTGCGGCATGCAATCGGACGAGTCGGACAATTTCTGCATCCACGAGCCCGCAACCGGGGAGGTGTAGGGAGAGGTAGTACCAGGGACGGGAGGTATAGTAGCTAGTTATTACAACATGCTTATCCTGTGATACGGTTTGATAATTAATTAATTTATTATTTGGTTTAGGGTTTTTCTCATGCTTTAAGACAGTCTCTGTTCTATAATGTATCTGAAAAAATATGTTCGGATATTGATAGGCCATTATTGTTTTTCGTACTCAGACATGAGTCATACGCCCAAGTATCCCATTTTATTACCAAGCTCATGCTAGAAACATGGTTGTCGCTATTAAATGCGATTGCGGAACTCGTCTATTTATTGGTGTCTTTTGACATATATGTACAAAAGTATGTCCATCAGACAACAATAAGCTTAATACTCTGTTGACAGTCTCCACGGCTGTTTCAAATAATTCAATGCCTATTTTGCTGATGGTGTCAGCAATAAATCAGATCAGCATGTTGTATTATCCTGAAATGAATATGCCAAACAAATCATAGCTTCCAAAGTCTTTTATTATTTATAGCCTATTGACTTTTGCCAACAGATATGATATATGGCACACGCTTATCTTCCCTTGGCACCGACTGATTAAAGCTATGCACTGACGATTCCCTGGACTTGGCCTGAGAACACATACACGTGAAGTTAACTTGTTTACTCCCTTGATTAGAGAACGTTGACTACTGGAGGGGTGAGAAATGCAAGAGATGAAGATAACTAGAAATGTGCCCCACGGATTACAACTCACCAAAATCACGGTATTGGTTTTAGACAAATTCACAATGGACACTTGACTAGTTACAGTTTAAATTCCTAAATATTAAAAATCATCCGATAAAGCCAGCGTTCAGCGTTTTATAAGGAACTATTATAGATCTATCAAGGTGTACCAACAATGCTTAAAATATTGTACTCGAATTTGCTGTTTACTCAAAGCTGATTTAGATGTTCTAAAATTGCCATTGTAGATATACAAAACCTGGATTTCTTTAGGGAAGACAGATTTATCCATCAGCACCGATTTGGAAATTACTGATGCTTCTTAAAACGTGGTTTTAGTATTAATACACGCTTTTAGCTAGAAACAAATTCAAATCTGATATTGTGTAAACACTGAATGCAGTGTTCACAATTTAGATTTCTTTTCTGCTTACATTTTATTTAGTTTCTTGTGATATTTCAAAAGCAGCCTTGTATCAAATATTTTATTGTCGCTTGATATAATATCTTCTCTTTTGCAAACTCATTATTCACTAGAGGTTACAACATATCCCTTTGGCGTCTGTCTGAAGTTAAGCTCCACACATGTAATACAGAACATCTGTAATGAGTGCCTTTCGTGAAGCCAACTCTTATCATATACTTGTCATAATCATACTCAATCATCTGGGAACACTTTAATTTTTTTCGGTTCATCTTTTTCATGACAGACTGCATCGCCTCTACGCCAACAATGCTTGAAAAAGTCACTGAGTCTGACGAATATTGTTGTCAACGTGCTTGGAAATCAATACGAATAAAATATTTGCTTAAATCTCAATATAAATGTTTCCATTAACCATTCTTAAGTTAGGTGTATATCAGTAAAGACTTAAAACTAAAGGCCGAGAATAAAGAAAATGCGTTTAAGAAAGTCAAAAGACTATAATGCCTATTTCATAGAATGACGTTTATATGCAAATATCGAAAAGAAGTAAACTTAAAGGTGCATGCATATACAATTGAGACATTTAAATGTATTTTAACCTTTAGTATAAGAAAAGAGGTTTTCATTTATTAGAAGACACGTTCCTTCCTGTTTACAGACGTGAAATTCATTGCTCGGCTCTGATACCAGATTTTTCTCCAGTCTAAGTGAATGTACATTGCAAACACGAAATATGAAAACATTTATATGACTTTCAGACATTGCAGAAACATACAAATTATTTTATTACATATTATTTTGCTTACTTCACCAAAGAATCTAGACGCTATAAACAACACCTGGCTTGATGTCGATATCTGTCCCCTGTTTCCGGATTTCAAGACAAAAATCATTGTCAAATGAAGGGTTCTTATCAACGCCAAAAATACAACACATTTGGCCTTTGCCTGGTAAATATATGACTCACTTATAGGAAGATTTGACTGCCCTCTGATAAGACTTACTCCACTCCGCCATCCTAAAATTATATCATACTGGTAATAACACAAAGACATTGACTCTCAAAGGACTATATTTGCTCACCTGGAAACGAAGACTTAAAAATGCCTTTCTTCTATACTATCAGAGAACGCCATATACGAGTACGCGTTTTTTTTTCCCTCTAGATGCTAGATTGAATAGCCTGTTTGAAGCTAACCAAACCCCACTCCAACCCCCCAAAAAAACAATCAAAATAGAACAAAGCTATCCAATACCCCATTAATAGAGCATGAAAAATCTCCACCGTTTCTCAGTCTCCGGCAAATTTCTATTACAATGAATCTCACGCCATTCTTAATTCTTAAATCTTATTCTAGACTTTTTTCCTACATTAAATTTAGTACACGTGTTAGTCGTCTCTCCTGTCACTCACCCCCATCACATACAGACATGAATAATTCTTTACACCAGGCATTGGGAACAGTATAGTTTCTTTTATATTTCGGTTTGTCTTTTCTAAGTCCGATATTGATCTTTAAAAAGCATTATAAAATCCCAACCATAAATTGTCAGTGTCGTTGTAGTGTCATCTAGACATGACATCATGGTTGGCTTCTACAACAAAATGCCTAAGAAAAACATTTATATTTAAGGTTCCCATCCGAACTGGCTGCTAGGCGAGTCATCGCTTTGATATGGATCTTAACTGAAATCCATTTGTGTGTGTGTGTGTGTTTAAGGCTTTGCCGTAAAACCAGATTACAATTCAGCCATGGGCATGTTCAAAAACAGATTAGTAACAAATCACAGAGCTAGCTGATCAGTACCACATCGTGCACAAAATTCAGAAATCATGCTGTGAGATACTTAAAGCTAACCACATCGCACAAGGAAACACATAAGCACTGATGTTTGACCTCGCTTTTTGTGAACAAAACAAAAATGATATTAAGGTAACCAGGAGCTACAAAGTCATTTCATTAGTTGAAATGTCAATCATAACTGAGCGCAGTTGGAAAAGAGGGTTGTATGCAAATCTAAGATGGACTACTCTAAACGATATTGGAAAAAGTGGGAAGAATAGATGACCCATTTTAAATTGTAAATGTTCTGGAATGTCTTTTTCCCCATTTTTATTAAAATTCTAATAAACGAAATGCATAGGAACACAGGTCTTTGGAATCTAAACAAACGAGTGTATTGGTTATATTGTTGTTGTTGTTGTTGTTCTTGGGTTTAACGCCATTTTTCAGCACAAGATAGGCTATACATGGCGGCCAGTATAACTGGTGGAGGAAGAACCCTGGAAAACCCAGGGAAGAACCACCGACCCACGAGAAGCTACTGGCAGGCTTTCCCACGTACCCACGCTAGCCGAGCCTTGGACTCAAACCCACGCAGACAGAGGTGAGATGGCAGTGATCCGGAACGGTGAGAGCTTTAGACCACTCGGCCACTCGGGGCCCCCTATTGGTTATATATATATATATATATATATATATATATATATATATATATATATATATATATATATATATATATATATATATATATATATATATATATAACCGAAATCCTTCCCTACCGGTTTATCATGATTTTTCCTGTGTGTTTCTTTCGTGGGGTTTTATTCATAGTATGATTATTTAATTTTGCATCTTGCCCACAATAAAAGATTGTTAGTTGGCCATATGTAGTAGGCAGAGACGGTCATTTTATGTTCACAGAAGTAAATTAATCAGCTCTTTGCACCTTTGATACGTGTCATTCTTTCTAGATATTTAAAAAATTTAATTCTTAATTTCAAGCACAGCTTGTTTTCTAATTTGTTTGCAAATGCAGGCATGAAATACCCGATGACACATTTGTATTTGTTGACATGATGCGTGAGATCTTTTAATCGGGAGAGTGGTCAATGCAAATCAAATAAGTGGTTAGTTTTCAATATGTTCTATCTGTCAACCCAAAATATTTACGGAATGAAATATTTCCAAGTTGAGACCTATTCATTGGTCAGATAAAATCACTTTATTTCCGTGGCTTGACTTATCCTGAGCAAATATAGTTTAAATGGAAGAAAGAAAAGAAGAAAAAAACTTGGAAAACATGTAATGATCATAAGAATGTTATCCAGTTAGGGTCTTGTGCTTCCGGAACTATTTTAGTTCCTCCCTTATTGATTTGTTTTCTTCTCATCTGGTTGCATATTAGTCTCGCAGTTTCATTCAGTGCGTAATAATGTAGAATACGTTCCACAGGGAAAGCTTACTGAAGTATTAGGGTATAGGCTTCATAAAAGGAGATTTTAAAGCTACTTATGGGTTATAATCTAGAGATTAGTCATAGCTTTCAAGTAATACTCACATGTCTCTGCCAAGGTGGTCACTCTTATGTGCCATATGACTGACAATAGTTTCATGGCATCAGATATTGCATAACATGGCAGACCAAATAGTCTCTCCAAATAAAATTTCTAACCTGGGCTGTTGTCAGAAATACACGATAGGAATCATTCGTTCTTATCATAAGCCCTCTTTGTCCGACTTCGAACAAAAGGGTATTGACTATTAGAATGGTAGTGACTATCAGAATGGTACTGACTATCAGAAAGGTAATGACTATCAGAATGGTACTGACTATCAGAATGGTTCTGACTATCAGAATGGTTCTGACCATTAGCAAGGTAATGACTATCAGAATGGTACTGATTATTAGAATGGTATTGACTATCAGAATGGTACTGACTATTAAAACGGTACTGACTATTAGAATGGCATTGACTGTTAGAATGGTACTGACTATCAGAATGGTACTGACTATCAGAATGGTACTGATTATCAGAATGGTTCTGACTATTAGAATGGTATTAACTATTAGAATGGTATTGACTTCAGAATGTTACTGACTATGACTATTAGAATGGTATTGACTATTCCGATGGTACTGATTATTAGAATGGTACTGACTATTAGACTAGTACTGACTATCAGAATGGTACTGATTATCAGAATGGTACTGACTATTATAATGGTATTGACTATAAGAATGGTACTGACTATGATATTGACTATAAGAATGGTACTGACTATGACTATTAGAATGGTACTGACTATTAGAATGGTACTGACTATCAGAATGGTACTGACTATTAGAATGGTAGGACTATTAGAATGGTACTGACTATCAGAATGGAACTGACTATCAGAAAGGTACTGAGTATCAGAAAGGTACTGACTATCAGAATGGTACTGACTATTACGAAGAGCTTAAGTACGATAAAGTTCAGGTAGGACTGGCAAGCTACAAAGCAAATAAGACGCTATATGTTCCAGTCCAAACCAACTCTAGATCTAACAAGTAATAACACTATGAAAGATGTGTCTCATTTTTGTCAATAACTTATCTCATTGTGCTCTATTCTTAATCTTTGAAAAATTATTAATTATTATCCAGTCGACCTCGTCAAAGTCCAAAAGATGAATAGTTATTTGAAATAACGTGGAACAGAAAATGTAGTTCTTATTATTGAATCCCCTACTCCCCCCCCCCATAACAACAGATAAAAGCCGTGCAATTAATTATAAAGCCATAGACTAGAAAACTTAGTTATGTATTCTCAAGACTTTAAATACCACGATGTTTATTATTAAAATGATTTGGCATATTCAAAGACGAAAAGAAATGCACGAAAAGGTGAAGTTTCTTAAATTACTGATTGCACAAATTACAAATATATTTCAGTGACCGCTCCGGTGGTCTAGTCGTTAGAGCGTCCGCCTCGGATGCGGGAGGTCGTGGTCATACCAAAGACTTATAAAAATGGTAATAACAGCTGCCTCGCTTGGCGCTCAGATTTAAGAGGTTAGTGTTAGTACTGGTCAGCCTGGTGTCAGGATAATGTGACTGTGTGGGACATCATGCTACATGTCTGCGATATGATGCCCCAGTGCTAGGCATTACTATAAACTGCCACACTGCAGACATCGTAGCGACATGACTGAAAAATTGTTAAAGCTACGTTAAAAATCCAAATCAAACACACACACATCATCATCATCATCATCAGTCGCATGACCTAGTGTGGTCGTCGAGGCGCTGTGCTGCTGAATATCTGACCAGTTCCCTCCACTTGTCGCGATCATGTGCCAATGCCTGTGTCCCCGCAAAACTCCTCCTGGTCCATTCTGTGATATTGTCAGTCCACTTTTTTCTCTGTCTACCTCTCCTTCTGCCACCCTGGACGCTGCCCTGTAGGACTGTTGTGGATGAACTGTTGGCCCTAGTGACATGGCCATACCATTTCAGCTTTCTCTTTTTGACGGTGGTGAGGAGGTCCTCATATTCACCTACTTTGCGCCTGATGGTGTTACGCACTTCTTCATTTGTGATGTGATCCATGTAAGAGATGCCAAGGATGGTTCTGTAGCATCTCATTTCAAGTGCGTGGATTCTTCGTTCTAATTCTGCTGTCAGGGTCCAGGCCTCACATGAGTACAAAAGGACTGAGATAACTAGTGCTCGCAATAGTCTGATTTTAGTTTTCAGACAGATATTCTTGTGTCTCCAGATGGGTCTTAGCTTTGACATAGCTGCCGTTGTTTGTGCTGCTCTTGACACAATGTATGCTCTTGATCCCTCTTCGGTGATTATGGATCCAAGATATTTGAACTGGCTTACTGTTTCCAGTTCATGTCCTCTGACTTTAATCTTGGCTGAGATTTGTTTGCCACTATTTGTCATCAGCTTTGTCTTCTCAGCGCTTATCTCCATGTCAAATCTGGAAGAAGTTTCATCCAGATTCTTCACTAAGGCGGCAAACTCGTCTTCACTGCCTGCCAGCTCATCAATGTCGCCTGCAAAGCGGAGGTTGGTGATGTTACGCCTTCCAATGCTGACTGTCCCACGGTGGTTTTCCAGGGCTTCGCTCATGATGTGTTCTAAGTAGATGTTGAAAAGCGTGGGTGACAGGAGACAGCCTTGACGCACTCCCACTGTTGTCTGGAACCAGTCCCCCACATAACCTTGGGCAATTACTGTACTGGTAGCCTTGGTGTACATCTGCTTGATGGTATTGGTCAACGTCTGACCCCTTTTGTACTTCTTCATTGTGGCCCACAATGCCTCATGCCACACTCTGTCAAAGGCCTTTCTGAAATCTATGAACACATGATAGATGTCTTGTTGGTGTTGCGAGTACTTTTCACACAGAACCCTGAGATTGAATATTTGTTCTGTTGTGCTTCTTCCACTCCGGAACCCGGCCTGTTCTTCAGCGATTATTTCTTCTGCTTGTGGTTTCAGTCTGTTCAAGATGGTCTTTAGCATTACCTTACTAGCATGGCTGATCAAATTGATAGTTCTGTAATTTTGGCACAGCTGGAGATTGCATTTTTGGGAGAGTGTTATAATCAGTGACTGGGTCCGTTGTGTTGGCCATTCACCTGTCTGCCAGATCTTGTTGCAGATTTTTGTTCAGTTTGGATATTGTCTACTCCAGCTGCCTTCCCATTCTTGAGTGCTCTTATTGCTGACACCAGCTCTTCTTTGAGAATGGGGAAATCATCATCATTTGAGGAGTTTGGAACTTCAAGCACCTCTGTGTCTCCTGTGGACTGATGGTTGCAGAATTCTTTGTAATGCTCAGTCCATCTTTCTGCAATGTCACTCGCTTCTGTGAGGCAATTTCCATTTTCGTCTTGAATGGTACTGACTCTTGGTTGCTTCTGTCTAGTGAGGTCTTTCTCAATTTGGAATGCTTTTTTGCTGTTATTCTTTATCAGACTGCTCTATCTTTCTGTGGATGTTTGTCCAATCCAATCTTCTTTTGCAATCTTCAGGTTTTTTCTGATATTTTTGTTTATTTCTCGGTACTCCATTTCCCATGTCGTGTGTCTGGTGTTTTTGAGTTCTCTTCGGGTATCACACAACTTCAGAATCTCTTCTGTAACCCAGGGTTTTTTCTTTGGGCGATGGAGGCCAATGATGTCCTTGGCAGCTGCTGTCATGACTGTGTAGAAAGTGTCTGTCATCACTTTAACATCACCATCCATCACAAGGAGCGGAGCAAATTTAAACACACACACACACACACACACACACACACATAAAAATACACACAAATATATTTCAAGACGGGTATTATTTTTAGATGCTCACATAAATAATAAATTGCTTCAAAAGTATTTAAATTTCTCTTTGAAATGCATCGAACATAATAATCTATTTTGTTTTGTATGCATAGTATTATGCAGTAAAAACTCACAGGCATTTGGGACATGGCGGGGTGGAATGTTAGTGGAAGGTGGTGTAGAGAGATTATAGGTGTCATACAGAATGTGAAGGAAGGACAGTGATCATTACTTTTGTCTCCTTCGAGAATCCGTACCAAAATCTTGACACAGCGTGACATCAATCGATTCGTAAAAAATAGCATATAATCCCAACCCCACCCTAACCCTACATACCCTTCACTACCACTCTCTCATTATGAGACAACCCTATACTACGTGAGTAAATCATTGTAGAAACTGACAAAACTTATCTTAATGCTGATTAGTCATTTTATAAAATACCCTCTAAAAGTCTACATCATATAAAACGTGAAACATGTACAGGTTTGGGGTGGGTGGGTTTATAGCCGTTTATTATCTGCTTGTTTGTTGTTGTGGGTTTGGTGTTTTTTTTGGTTTTTTTTTGTTATTTTGTTTGTTTTGTTGGGGGTTTATGGGGGAGGCGGCTTGAAACCCGATTTTTCTTACCTCAGGTCATGATATTTAATTTCACTCGAACTAAATCAGACTGGCAGCACGAACAAGTGAAACATACTTGACACATTTTTCGCAACTACAGACCAGGGTATAGAGGCTCACCGGCATCATCGTGTTTTGTAGTTTTATTTGTGTTTTTTTATTCTTCACGACGGTGAATTCTCACAACGGATGAGTAATTACAGCATACAATTTTGTTTACAAATATTGTCTCATGCAAGGAACTCTATGGCTTTCGTGTAAAAAAGTGGGTAGTTATAGTTGTAGATTCCTCGCATGGTATTCAAGAGAAAAAAGAAATAAAGGAAAGAGGAAAAATATAGGAAAAGGAAAGGAGAAAGGAAGAGAGATTGAGGTGGGGGTTGATATTTTGAAAATTTGGTGATGCCGACCTATAATAAGTAGCAATGGGCGGCATCTCGGACCTCCTCCTGGTCGGCATTGTAGCTCCGTACGCCACTGATGGCATTAAAAGTTCCTATAGATTCATGTCCATGCTACAGAGGTTAATGATAATAAGCACATCTGGCTGCAAACCTCAGTTATGAACAAAGTGTTGCAGTAAAGGTCATAAGTATATACATAAACCATTGGGTTGAAGAAACCTTCAGTCATGAATAATGGCAATGAAAGACGTAATCATATTTATTGCTTGCCTTTACTGCATCTAATTGTACACATTCTAGATCGGGGGTTGGGGGTAAATTACGATAAGGAGTTGCTGATGTTTGTAAGCCATCAAATTGAATTCTTGAATCTTTCAGGAATACTTGGCTATGAACTCTGATTCTCAAAGGTACAAGAACAGATGAACCCCAATGAATACGTAACAACTAAAACTTGTATAATTAGCAACAAAATGCAAAGTATATTTTGCTGCAATATTAAATCGAACTTCTTGAATGTTAAAATCAATTATGATTTATGGTAAACTTAACAATAACAACAACAACAAATAATAATAATAATAATAATAACAAATTTTCTTTAGCGAGATAACGTATTTGTTCATGAAAGACCCAGTGGCCGAGTGGTCTAAAGCGCTCTCCGTTACGGATCACTGCCATCTCACCTCTGTCTACGTGGGTTCGAGTCTCGGATTCGGCTAATGTGGGTATGTGAGAAAGCTTGCCAGTAGCTTCTCGTGGGTCGGTGGTTCTTTCCGGGGTTTTCCCGGGTTCTTCCTCCACCATTAATACTGGCCGCCATGTATAGCCAATCGCGTGCTGAAAAATGGCGTTAAGCCCTACAACAACAACAACATGAAAGACCCATCTGCCATGTGTTCCTCAAATTATGCAATCGGTTACGTTAACAATAAAGAAAAAAAAATAAGTAAAATAATATTTTTTTTAAAAAATCATTGACATAGACAGGTATCCTCTCACACTCATTCACACAGATTTAAAATGAATGAATATGTGTGAAATTACTGGTCAAGAGTTACATGTATGAACCTTATTTTATACACAGGTACATACATTTCAGAATAACCTAAGTCGTATATATACAATGAATAAAATACGCATATATTATTTCTTTATAAAGGAGAACATTTACGTAGAACTGATCGGCTAATATTGATGGACGCTGTATATACATAGCGGCACGATGAATGCGCTGTAGCGAAATAGAAGTGGACACGTATAATTAAAACTGACAGATTTGAGACATAGTTTTAACTTAATACTTAGTAACAGCCCCCTAATGTCTCTCCTCTTAGAGGTTCACATAGTGTCGTCTTTATTAGATATGCTTTATGTACCGGTCGCAAGAGTGCGGATGGAGTGGGCATTTTTTTTTGGGGGGGGGGGGTGAGGGGGATTAAAGAGGAGTTTCCGTTTTTACTGCTTGTCCTAACTTCATACAAGAAAGGTTGACTGTATCAGAAGAATGGTGTGCATGGAAATCACCATGCAAAGAGAATTGTGAACAAGACAAGAATCTATTTTTATCTGATAGCATGCCCCATTTCCGCTTCCTGTCTATGCGTAGTTAAGTAGTGGGCGGTGGAATGATCAGCAAAATCGTGTGAAAGTAAATTTTAAATAAAAAAAATGTGTGCTCTAAAAGAAAACATTCCAAAGTCAGATATGGATTGTATAGTGCTTGCGACGATATAAAATATCTGACGCATAATATTTTCCTCGGGGTGAGTGGACAATCGGCAAAAACATATTTGTGGAACTTTTCATTCTGAATGTTAGCAGATAGTGCGAAGCGTGTGTACAATAGATTTTTCAGGCACATTGCAGTTAGATATATCCAGTGGTCACAAATGCATTGGCAGAAATATGTCACAAACTCTTTGATGCGTACATACAGAAGATTATAAGCTATCACGGTTGCAAAAGTCCAAGCTAGCACTGACAAGTCGTATCTAGTTGTCGCAAAGTAGTACGTTCTTCTGTGGCTCAAGTATGAATGTGACTGCGTCAGGATGAGCGAACCAATGTGAGATCTTCAGTAGACTCAGGGTCATTGTTGAGGCCTTTCAAGGATGAATTAAGGTAATCTTTGAAGCATTTCTTCTAGTCACCCAGAGATCGTTTTCCCTCCTTCAACTTGCCGTAGATCTTTGATTGTAGTTGCTTTTGTTACTACTGGTAACGTGGCCTAATCAGCTAATCTGTGATTAGATCAACACAGTGTTGATGCTTGAAATGCCTGCTCGTGTGAGAACCTCAGTGCCTGGGACCTTGTCCTGCCATCTTACCCTCATCACTTTTCTCTGACAGCCCATGTGATAATCGTTCAGCTTCCTGACATGGCGTATCTATTTTACGAAAGGTTTCGCATGCAAACAATGGCTTTCTAGCAAAATAATTGCTTTGAAGACCTTAAGTTTGTTTGTAGACTGGTATCTCTGCTGTCCCACTCATTTGCGAGCAGTCTGCCAATGCCACATTTGCTTTAGCATCGATGTGGACAGCACTGTATTGCAGAGATAGGCGAACTTGTTCAGTGCCATGAGCGTTTGGCCATTTACTGTGATTGTAGGCTCTACATGATGATTTCCTGTTGCGGATGGTGCATCGTGTTTGTCATCTTGATGCTGTAACCGATATTGTCACACGCTGAACAGAAATGACAAACGCTGTTTTGCATGTTAGACTCAGAAATGGCATTTAGGGAACAATCGCCAACAAATAGGAAATAACGACCAGTCACTTCATGTAGCTTTGTCCTCGTCTGTATTCTCCTCATAGTTGAGAGATTACCATCAATCCGGCATCTGATATCAAAGCCACTGTCATGGTCAAGAAAAGCATTTATAAGCAAATCGGTATCTGAAGTCGAGCCCATTGTTATAGTAGCAGAAAGCATATATAAGCATCCTGTATTTGAAGATGATTCAAGTGTTAGAGACACATAAACCATATATAAGCATCTATAGGCATGGCAGAAAACGTAGTGAAGAAGGCTGGGGCCAACACACAGACTTGCTTGACTCCAGTGGTGATTGAGAATAGTTCAGATGATTCGCCATCGCCATGAAACAGCCTAATCATCATGATGAATTTTCCTTGGAAAACCACATTTTGCCATGATCTTCATGATGACTGGCTGTATCAAAGGCTTTTGTCAGGTCGATGAATATCGTGTACAGGTTGGAGTTCTGTTTCTGGCATTTCTCTTGTAGTTGACGAGATACAAACACCATGTCTGTGGCTCCTCTCCTTTCCTGAAGCAATACTGACTCTCTGACAGGAGACCTTGATTGTTGTCATGCACAATGCAATTCAACAGACATATAGTGAGGATTGTGCCAGATATGTGACCCAAAGTTGTCAGCTACAAATGACGGACTCTTGAAAGTCCCGTCTGGTGAATCAGGATGCCGAGTAGAAATTCTAGTCTCCCAGATGTGACGGCAGCTGGCACGAGTTATGTGGACAGCGCAGGAAATCAGCTCAAGTGAAGTAGGAACTGATGACGATCCACTGCATCCGAACTCCAGGCATCTCGACATTGTCGTGCCACGGATTCGGACAGGCCTGGACGAGAGAGTGAGGGTGATTGTGTGCAACGTTTCCCTATTTAAATTCAATTCAATAGGAAGTCAAGATATTATTTCCCCTCCTATCAGATCCTTTAAAGTCATGCGGTGATTGGCGAGCAGCAAAACATCGGGTGTGGATATATTTAAAGTTGTAGTTGATGACTTGCATACAGGTGATCGACTGGTCCGAATAAGCAGTTAAACTCCATTGTTTCATTGGTCAATTCGAAGCCTTTAAGGATCACACTGCTCGTCTCCATTGCACGTGAAAGAGGCTAAACACGTGCCGTAAATATTGCCTGACTCACTTTAGCACTGATCTGCATAACGCTAATGATGGGGATCACACCTTAGCCATTGAAAATCTAACAAGAAGACTAAAGTGACGCAAATCATCATCAGTGCCTAGAGTATAAACACACTAACAGACAGTACGTGAACAGATAGACCAGAGGGATGAACGGCTCGAGTTGGCAGAGAACTGGTCAGATTCAACATACAGATAGCGGCCCCGAGTGGAACTCACCTACGAAAAAATTGGCTACACCTTCTTCTGAAGAAATCGAAGTAAATATCAGCAAAGCTGATTTTGGGTTTGCCACATATCACAGCTAGGCAGCAAGCTCACAAACCTCACCAAAGGCGTGAATGAAAGACTAATGGAAATTAGACACATAGCATCTGAAACAAGAAGCTCAGAAAGTTTAATTATGCAAACACTGAAACAGGAAAATGTATAACAGGCTTTTGTTGAAGATTTGTGAAGTCAACTAGAAACCAATGCCATGAATTCAGAGAATGTCGAAAACAACTGTGCGTCCTTCTGAGACTCCGTGTTCTTAGCTGTATCTGAAACCCACGGTACTACCACAAGTAATCATACAAATTGCTCACTGACAAAGAACATATACTTCAAATATGAGCAGAACACTTCAGCAACATCTTCAGTCAAAGGCCATGAGGAGGCAAGCGATCGGTTGCCCAAGTGGTAATCCACACATCACTTGATGATCCGTCAGAGCTGACTGAAACTAAGAAAGCAATTGACCTGCTCTGGAATGACAATGCACCTGAAGCTGATGCTATACCAGTAGAATTTTACAGAGCCGGAGGTTCGCGTATGGCACAGGAACTGACTGAACTCTCCCGGTCAATGTTGATTCAAGGAACTCTATTAGAGGATTATAAGAATGATGCACTTGTACCAGCGAAAAGCAACAGATAACCTAGCGACAAGCATTGGAGCATTTCCTTGCTGTCAATGATGGCTAAATCCTCACCAGAATAAAAATTGTTTCGCAGTCAGAGAGCATTATAACGCTTCAAGTAAGGAACATGTCGGAGAAAAAGGTCAACATGGCGATCATCTGCTCCTTACTGAATATAAGTGTCAAAATTGATTTGCGAAGTAATGTTATTAGTTCACATTTATAATTCAAAAATAATAATTGTGTGTTTTCAAATACGACTTTGAATTAACTAGAAATAATGTTTATTTGAAGCAAATGCGACTAGAGAGTAAAAATGAAATAAAATGGGGATGACAATTGCCGCTAAAGCGTCTTCTTATACGGATCAAAATAACTAAATGAAATAGACCCTGATGTGTAATCTCATTTACTTTATGAAAATGTTATATAACGAGTATTTTAACCATTGTAGTGTAGTTACTCATAGTACTTGGTAATACCTATGAACAAATTGACGGTGCTTAGTTCTTATATATAAATCTTGCGTTCGATACATTTCGTTTAAACCTATGATATGTGATTTCCTTTCACACTACACCACTGCGGTCGTCGTAAAACACGCTTCTCAAATAGACCTCGAATAATTGGGTTGAGCTATAGTTAACAGATTAATTCAAGTATGGGCAAACTTCCTCCAGGCGCGTGCAGGTTAAGTAATTTTTAAAGCCACATTCTATGATGTAAATTAGCAGATAAGACCGGGTGAAAGGTCGGATTCGGCCGGCGGGCCATATTTTACCCACCTCTAGATTGATGGGAATTACGCTCTACGTTCTTTTCTTTAGATAAGAAAGCCTAGAATATGAACCGTGGATATTTTCATCTATCTAATGTGGAAACGATGGATGTATTAGTAAGATAATTTAGTGTCTATATTTTATCAACAAGATAAGCAAATTTACCAATGCAAAGTTCAATGACGACTATCTAAATACAAAAAGAGCACAATTTAATCTGCTTCTGGTGCATGTCTTATCACATCAAATTTCATAAAGACAATATAGGTTACGGTTAACAAACTCTTCTAGTCGTGTTCTATATACGATTTCAAATGTATTATCAAAATAAGATGGGTACATCATCAATTACATCTTTTTGCTATGAGTGTGCATATAAGATGATCTGCAAGTTCTGCATATATGTTGGCGTGGAAGTTCTACATTTAAGATGGTAAGTTCTGCATATTAGGTGCAAGCTCAGCATATTCAATGACACGTTCTGCATACTGGATTGTCTGCAAGTTCTGGATATTAGATGGCCTTCACGTACTGAACATATGGTGGTATGCAAGTTCTGCAATTAGACGGAATGCAAGTTCTGAATATTTAGTTGGAATACACGTAGGTTTGTAGACACATGTATCAAAATAAATAGGTCTTGTTTTCTCTCCTTTTAAATACTAGTTCAATATGCCGTTTTGAGTTAGCAAGAGATGACCCAACGCCTATTTTCTGGTAACCTTCAAGAGGCTTTATGTGGTCCTTCAGAATGTATTCAGTGGCTGTTGGTTGTGATTTTAGTATGGATTATACATAAACAATAAGATTTTTGCTTTTATCTTACTTAATCCCTGCCACACGTGATCTTTTGCTGAATCCAGTGCACTCGAAAGGACTTTTAATAGCACTATGATTTGTATTATTTATATATAAAGAATAGAAATCATATGGCAAATAACAGTCCTTTCAAGCGCACTGGATCCAGCAAAGGATCGACAGTAGTTAAGGGGGGCACTTTACGGACAATGGGAATTAGCATTACAGACCCCCCTGGGTTAGATTACGGACAATGGAAATTTAACATGGCGAAAAATCGTGGGTCAGATTACGGACAAGGGGAATTAACATGGCGATAAATCGTGGGTCACTCTACGGACAAGGGGAATTTAACATGGCGATAAATCGTGGGTCACTCTACGGACAAGGGGAATTTAACATGGGGAATAGTTTGGGCTTGTTTAGGGACAAGGGGAATTTAACATGGGATTTTTTTTTAAAAAAAAAATTTTTTAAAAAAAGGGTAGGCAATGGAAAGGCTATCTCTTTTCTAGAAATATGGCTGGCCCTGAAAAGGGCCTTTGGGTTTTTCTTCTTCTTCTTTTATCTTCTTAACTTTTTCCAACATCTTCTTAATTTGTCCATCATTCCTTTCTTCTTTTTCTTTTCTGTTTCCGGCAACCAGTCCGGGTGGCCCATGGCCCTGAACTTCTCTTGGATTTTCATCCAGTTTGTGTTCAGTTTTTCGAATTCATCCTTTTTTCTTCTATTTTCTTCGTCTTTTCTTTCATTGGACCACTTTTCTTTGATCTTCTTGACCTCTTTGGTCAGCACATTCCTCATTAGTTCTTCAGCTTTCTTAAGTTTTTCTAACCCCCACTTTGCGAAACACCAATCTGTCCATTCTACAACGTCTTCTAAAAAGCACCTTGCACTTGTCACATGATCTATTGCTTCTTTTAACTTACCCACTTTCACATACGGTGGGTTAATGAAACCTCTGATTCTCTTCTCCTCATCCTCTATCATTTCTTTCACGATGTTTACGGCTAAGTGCAGGCTGTTTACTTGTCTTGACACGAAGTCTTTTGTCACTTCATACCTCCATTCCTGTTCAACCCTTTCTGCTACACTCAATCCATCTACCATCCAATACCAACTTCCCATAAGATCGTTATATAAAGCTGAAGCTGCTGGCATCTTCTTGTTTGCTTATTCCGTAGAATGAGCTCCAATGGCCAACACTGTTAGTTTTATACTGAAAGTGCGGACGTGATGGAAAACATCCCCCCTAAAAAACACAAAATTGATCTTACCTAGATCATGACCCAACAACGCGCGGACGTGAAGGAAAACATCCCCCTACTTTTTCATTTCATATAATATAACCCCAACTATTCTCTTCACATACTCTAAGAAACCCATAATCTACTTTATCACTTACAAACACAAACACACAATCACACTAACACTTACCCTCACATTTTTTAAAGAAAGAGTTAGTGTTTATATTCACACTACTCTACCTACACACATTGGCAAATCGATCGTTATTTCTTTTCTAGAGTATTGGGTAGCCCTGAAAAGGGCTGTTTTGTTTGGAACTTCATGGGCACCTGGTTAATGGTGGCACCTTCCAGGCCTGGCGCCACATACACATCTTATCCCCCAGTTACTTTTTACCTTTTGGGGGGAGAGAGCAGAGGCAGGATATGTCGCTTCAGAATCCCAATTTTCGCTCTCTGGGATTTTGAAATTTCTTCTCTCCTTTTCCTCCTCCTCTTCTTTGTTTCTTCTTTCCTCTTTATATCTTCTTTCTTCTTCTTCTTTATATCTTCTCTCCTCCTCTTCTTTGTTTCTTCTTTCCTCCTCTCTTATCCTTCCCTCCTCGACAATGGCTTCCGCGGCCAGTTCATTTAATATGCGCCTGGCATATTCCAGATGCACATGAAGCTCCAACAGTTTCTCGAGTCTCGTGTTCATTTTTTGGTGTTGATCAATCAACAAGGGTAGCTGGACTGCCGAACGAGTTTCAATTTATACTGAAAGCGCGGACGTGAAGGAAAACATCCCCTAAAAACATAAAATTCATCTTACCTAGATCATGACCAAAAAACAACAACGCGCGGACCTAAAAGAAACACTCACTCACTTTTTTATGCTACCCATCACTATTATAAAATTTTTTATAAATCACTTCAATAGACTATCCACATAAGCAAAACAATCCAATCTAACTCCAAATATACACCTCAAAAACCCAAAAAACATTATTTTAATCTACTATCCTCACCAACTTACGTTAGCTCTTACAAACACAAACACACCAACACATACCCTCACATTTTTTATAAAAGAGTTAGTGTTTATTTTCACACTACTCTACCTACTCACATTGGCAAATTAATAGTTATTTCTTTTCTAGAGTATTGGGTAGCCCTGAAAAGGGCTGTTTTTTTGTTTTGCTATGGCATTCTTTTTTTAGTTTCTAAGAATGCGATGTCCTCTGAGGATAGACTTTCTGGCGATAGGTCTGCTTCTTCGGAAAGAGAAGAAGAACTCTTTGGTGTCGATACGACAATCGACAAAGCCTCTGTCAGGTTCAGGTTGCTGCTGCTGCTGCTGTTGTTGCTGTTGTTGCTGCTGTTGCTGCTGTCTCTGAAGTCTGTACTTCTCTGTCCATTCTTCTTTTTCCCTGTTCACTTCTTCTCTGAAGAGCTCTTCTATCAGGTCTTCAGTGATTTTTAACATTCTCACATTCTCTATTTCTTCTGGCTTCGGTATCAGACTGTGTCTGACCCTATGCAAATTCACGTAGGCTTCGTTGAGCTTAGCTAGTTTGGAGCACATCTTCTTAGGAGGATGAGTCGACAATGGATGGTTAGACTGGAAATAACCCGGTTCTTAAAGTTAAAGCGCGGACGTGAAGGAAAACATCCCCCACACGGTTTTTCGAGCCGCAACGTTCAGTGAGTGTCATGAGAGGGATAGTAAGAAATGAAAGAGCATCAATCCAACATTCTTCTAGGTAAACAAACCACAAAAGCATTTTTTCAAAACACAACATTTTTTATTCAAAAATCACTTAACATTAAACAACAACTCTAACATTTTTAACAATAATCCAATACTATAACATCAAACATTTTTTCTAATCACAAAAATTTTTTTCTCAGTGCACAACCTACTTTAAACAGGGCTGACAACGTTGTGAATGAAATTGTGATTTCCACTGTTGGAAATCATTAGGCCATTGATGGACACTACGTTTCCTAGCTTGAGACAAAAGATAAGCATAATGGTCACCAAACCATTGATCTACTTTCACATCGTTTCTAGCAGAAGAACGAGGATCAAAATGAGTCACTAAATGTTCTAAGGAATAGCCCAGGCTGCGATGATGTAGAAAATACACACAATACTGTCCACATACCAAGGAATCTGTGCCTTGTAATTTCACATTATTGAAACGGGTGATCTGAGCATTTCTTCTCATAAAGTCGATGATATCGTCTTCCAAAGGGGGCAATCCGTACGAATCGAAATATTCCACACATCCTTCTTGAGGAAAGTAAACGGCTACCCAGTGGGTTCCTGGGAGATGACTGTCGTCCGTGTTGATCACGTAAGCTTGATGGTCTTTAGGTTTGCGATGAGGGAGTTCATCTTTAGCACAGACGACAGGATTCCAAGAAGCCGTATACGAACTGTGGTTCAAAAGGTAATAAAGTTCCCAGGTATCCATTTGTTTTGTTTTCTTCTTCACAGGTAATAATACGTCGTCAATTCGATCCTGACCTTTTGCTTGAAAATGTCTGACGAATAAACGGTTATTCGTTCTGTTTCCTCACTCTGATTCAGGAGAGCTTCGATACGATGGATCTCTTGAGTGGTTAATGGTGGACAAGAATGTTCACGCAAGTCTTTATACCACTGGTGCAACACGTCTTTGTTCGAGATGAGACTCCAAGCTTCGTCCAGATACTCGTCCAATTTTTCTTCTTGACTTAACATTAGGCATTTATCGTGTTGAATTTGACTGGGATGATCGTTTTGACATCCATAGCAATTTTTCTTGATCAATTCTGTTATTTTGTCGACCAAGTGTTTGGCAAAACAGGAGACTAAATGGGCTTCTTGTTCTGGCCATCTCGATTTCATTACGATCACTTCTTCTTCCACAGTCTCCTCACATTTCATCTCCAAAGTTTCTCCACTAGGTAAAGAGGGATAACAGTCTTCCATGATTTCTAGTAATCTAGAATGACTTCTCTCAAACTGTTGATTTCTATGGTATTATCGAATTCTGCATACAGGATGACGTTCACTGTCTCGTCCAGTGACTTTGCAAACTGAAGTTCCACACGAATCTGGCCAGATTTTATAGGGTGGAAATGTCCCTCGTCGCTGCCTTGGTCTGGAGTGAAATCGAAAGCCCACAATGCATAGCCTCCGTCATAATCGTCGTACGTAATGCCGTGACTGGTGTTGGTTCCTAACTGTCCAGTGGCTTCGTACAGGGACAAGTACGATCTCAAGTAATTCTTCTGGGTAAAGTCAGGTTCAAAGGGTCGGGTACACAAGGTCTTGCCATCGCGACTGACTTCGATCTTGGACACGCCAAAGTGATGAAAGTTGAAAGGATTTTTAGCGAAGGCTCCGTTGAAGGCTTCATTCGAGACCATACCAAGGATCAAACGTTTGGGTAACTGTCCTTGAAACAGATGATCTTCGATTATGGATTGATTGTTACGGGGAATGGTGAACGTTTTCACTTCCACGCGTCGGATGGGATACTTGGCGGTTGTTCTGCTCAACGTTTGACTGATGTCGTTACCTACTTTGGGTAACACTTCTACGCGTCGTACGTAGAGTTTGGCTTCTAGGATTTTGCTTTTGGGATTGCCACCAGTAGTAGCATCAACATCAGTCAACAAATGGAAAGCGGCACTGCTTCGATTCAGTCTCAGGCGGACATTCACTCCGTTTAGCAAATATTTCTCTTGCAACCACATGTCCAAATGCAAACGATCCATCAGTTCTAAACTTTTGTCGGCTCCCGTGATTCTCTTTCTTCGTTCTACAAATCCCTCATTGGCGGTTGTTTTTAATTTGGGGTCAGGGTCAAGACCTGTTTGATCAAATTCGCCCGCTTCGTCAGGTTGCCACAGCACACAGGCATCGAGATGAGTATCCTTGGCATCTATTCCGTACGTCAAGAGATTTTCCAGGTAGGCACGATAAGGGTAAGTATCCATGCTGCTGCTAACCAGTTTGTTGTTCAAGTACAAGTCCACTGAGCTGAACAAGGAATGCATGAAATTGTTGACGGGAGCCACTTTCTCGTCACCGTCTATACCACCTCCATTCTTATCTAGAACTTTGACTTTCAAGTACAAGTAACTGCTATTCAGATCGATGTAATCTTCGGGTTGTCCTTTGATTTCAAACTCGATGGGAGCGGAATCGATCAGTGAGGAGACGGGGTAAAATTCCACCCATTGGGATTCTTGCATGGTCATCATGGTGGGGGGCATGGCAAACAGATCCAGTTCCGTCTTGGAACAGGCGCAAGACTCTCGGTGCATCATTTTTTGTTGCTGTGTCTCAATAATCGAAAACGTCTAAGTCTCGAACGGTTCTTCTTTTCTTGGCCTTTCTCGCTTGAAGTCTGGTGAAAGGGTGGTTTCTTCGTCGTCGTCTCTTTCTGCCTTGTCCTTGTTGAATGGCTGACTCGGTAGCGTGCAGGGCATTTATAGGTGTTTCTCGTCGGCCTAAAATGTCTTTGCCCGTTTGCAGCAAGACATTTTTGCCTGCCCTCATGAAGGCTTCTTTAGGGTTTTGTTTGTCGATGATGACATTTTGGAGAAATTCTTTGCCTTGCGTCAGTGCCGCATCTTTCAAGGCGTGCAATCCGCGTGTCACCATCGGTTTCAACACCGGGGCCACCGAACGAAAGGCCGATTTTAACATATCTCCTAAACCGTGTCCTCGTTGTCGAGCCACCCCTCGGTACACTGGATACATGACTTACTTACGAGTCGTGAGAGAACCGTTTTCGAAAATGGAGTTTTACTGTGACTTTTCCTTTGGTGAATGGAATATTTTGTCCCAAATCTCCTTTTATAGCAATGTTGACCGTGTCCAAATACGACTTGCTGACAGGCAAATAGTGAGGATGGACAAATTCCCGGTGGACGTGGTAAGTGTTTCCACCTTCCTGGTCATTGGTCGTGGTACTATCCACTTTGAAAGGAATGACACGCAGTAATGGCAAGGAGGTGTGTCCCACCACGTTATACTCCACCACATCGGAGTACACGAACATCAAATTCAGTCCTTGGTTCAGTTCTACAGGGAATCGAAAGAACTTGTAAAATTCCGTATTGCTGTTGATCTTCGGTTTAAAATTTGGAGCCATGTTTGTGTCTCCACCTAAAATATCAAACAAGTCACGATTAAAACTGATGGACAACGTTTGGGTGTCCTGAAATTTCATCAGTAAGCGACGAGCCACTTTATGGTACTCCAGGGTGACACTTTTTTTGATTCTGTTCAGGGCTTTGCCAAAGACTAACTCGAACCTCTCCGCAATGGTGTCCACCAAATCTTGGCCACTAAAATAAAACCCTGCCGGAATTTTCAAGGTGTAGATTTTGAAGTTTGAATTGATGGTGGATGTTGTTGTGATCCCTGAAAACCCGCTGATTTCATTCATGGTGTCTTGTAATTGTTGGTTTAGGATTTCGACCTCAAAAGTGTTTTGCGTTTCAGTGATGTTTCTGATTTGTGTAGGGTGAATCATTTCTACCAAAGCCACTTCCCAATGGGCTTCGTGATCTAAGGGGATGGCTTGAGGTAATTTGGCCGTGTAACAGCACAACGTGTTGTGGGGAAACACCTCCATGGAACTGTCACTGGGTAAGGTTAAGTAAAATTGGTTTTCGTGACTCATAATTCCAGAGTTCTGTGGCTGTCCGAGGGGATATTACTGGATGTCAGAGGCGTGTCTCCGCCCAAAATGGGGTTCTGGTTGTGGTTGTTGGAGTGGTGACTGACACTGGCACTGGACACAACGTTTCCGTTCGAGGAGAATTTCAGGGAGGGATTGGGAAGCAGGTAACCGATGCAACTGCTCAATAAAATGGTCCACAATTGTTTGTCTCCTTGTTGCAAACTCAAATTGGCAATGGCTGCCCCGATGACACAATACACCACGAAGATTTGGCAGAAAAAGACGATTTGCGTTTTAGGCACACGTTCTCCACACCACACCCACAAGGGTTGTTTTTGTAAATCTTGCACAGAAGAACTAGGGGAAGAAGGAGTGGTCGACGTAGCTGCGTCTGCTGTGTGAAAGGGCATGATGGTCACTTCTTCTTTTTATAGTCGATGACTTGCGAAGCGTCGATCCAAGAATCGAAACTGGGTGGATATCCTTTCCAACGTACTTTGACTTCTTTGACACGTCGTTTGCCCACTTTACGGGTTCTGCGCTCGAGAATGCTTTCGATATCGTACACGTCGTCTTCTTTTTTGGTGACACGTTGTAACTCGGGCAAATAAAACGTTCCTTTGAGTACTTCTCCGTTCATGTCTTCCAATTTATAGACGGCAGGATGACGGCCATGCACTCGTCCAGTGACGCGAAACAATTCGGTCGTCCAGTTAGGTAAGTAACCTTTGTCGAAAGTGCGTTTGGTTTTGCCAATGCGCACCCAATCTCCTACGACCAACTCTCCACTTTTCTTGGGGACAGCCCTCGTCGGGGACGTACCGAACAGGCGCTCAAACACCAGCACTTCGTTGTCGGGAGTCACGTCTTGCGGGGCACGTCCGATGCTTCGATGGTAAGATTGGTTGTACGCTTGCACTAGGTGCGGTAAGATGTCGATGTACTTCAGAGTGTGGTGATGCGTAAAATATTTCCACATGCGTTCTTTCAAAGTGCGTTGAAAACGTTCCACGATGCTGGCTTTGGTTTCGGGATTCTCGGTGGTAAAAAAATGAATGTCACGTTTCTTTAATTCTTTTTGGAAAGCTTGGTTCAGAAATTCGGTGCCTTTGTCCGTTTGCCATCGAAGAGGGCGACGACCGCTTTGTTTCAACACCCGTTGCAGGGCTCGCACTAACTCGCTGCTCGATTTGGAAGTCAAGGGCACGACCCAGGCAAATTTGGAAAAGACGTCGATGACACAAAACAAATATTTGTAGCCACGATTGTGGCTGGCCAAATGAGAGACATCGGCTAAATCGGCTTGCCATTGATGATCGATGCCTTCCACTCGGGTGCGACTTCTGGCAAACTTGCGTCGAATGGGTTTGTGTAAAGTGTAGGTAGCTTGTTCTTGTAACCATCCTTGCACTTGAGGTAAACGGAGACTTTTCAGTCGCGTTTTGGCAGCACGATACAATTTTTGAACTCCTGCGTAACCTGCAGGATGCGAGGGATCGTAGTAAATGCTGGCTAAGAGTTTTTCCATTTTTTGTGTTAATAAGTCACCCACTCTTCGGTGATGCTACTTTGGGTGGGTCGAAAGGGTGGTTTGGAAACAGATTTACGTGTCCGATGGGCTACGGGAGTAGAAGTCGAAGGTAGTGGTGGAGGTGGCAATGGAATGGCTTTGGTTTTCTTTTCTTTTTTCACTTCTGGTTTCCCTTCTTTCTTTTTCACTTCTGTCGAAGGAGGTGTGGACATCATCTTTTTAACCCAAGCTTTCATTTCTTCTCGTTGGGGTGTGGGGGACGGGGTCAACAAGGATGCTGCAATCTTACTCGAAATGGGAGCTGCTGACGGTGTTTGAAACACTTCGTGCATCTCTTCTTCCTCAGGTCTTTGTGGGGTAGCATCTCTGGTGACCCTTGGGGATGGTATTGGTGCTGGTAATGATGATGATGATGGTGCTGGACTTTTCATCAAGGTCTTAAAATCTTTCAGAGTGGGTAAAGCTGTTTCGTCTAAAGCTTTCTGGTGAAAGAGTTGCAGTCGTTGCAAGAGTTGACCGTACTTTTGCGATTTTTCTGTTTCGGACAAATCTTGGCGATCCATCAAGGACTGCAATTCGTGTTGTAACTGGGACATCTCGCTCAAATTGGGATTGGGAGGTAAATGCGGGGTGCGTTGTTCTTGCCACCGATGGTATTCCATCCATCGTTTGTAAGGCACTAAAGCTAGTTTTCGTCCTTCCATGGGGTTGTCAGCGGTCGATTCTGAGATCTTGGGACTTTCGAAGGCCTTTTTATCTTGCTCCCATCAGTCCTCCCAACATGGTTCCCAAGACTCCTTTCAGTATGGGGCCTAACAAGAGAGGTAAAATGCCTCCACGTTGGACCAACATCTTCTTTTTTTGACGAATGGGAATTTTCTTTTGAACCATTTGGCGAAGAACGTGACGATGTTTGCCTAAGCATTGTTTCTGGTGTTTGGACAAAGGGATCGTGCCTTTCAAAACGTTCAAACAACATTCGCACACGGTATCGATGACCTCTTTGGAGGCCGTTTGAATGAGTTTTTTTCGTAGGGGTGGAGAAGCTTTGGACAGGACAGATAACATGTCCCCATGTTTGGCTAAACGTGGTGGCAGTCCTTTCCTTTTCATTCCTTGGGGTTTTCTGGAGGGCGACATCTTTGAGTCTTCAGGAGCACCAAAAAACACTGATATCCTACTCGGTCACAGGCCTTTTTTATACTGGAACGCGTCGCCATTGATTGTCTTTACGTCGTATCAGTTTGAGGACAGGCATGACACGTCGTGCAGGGGTACGTAACGGACTAAATCGAGCCAGTTCTTGCTTGGACAAATCCAGTAAACTTTGTAACATGCCCGATCTTTCATGGACTTTGATTTTGGGAGAAGGTACTTTGTGAGCAGCAGCCACTGCCGCTAAATTGGAAGGTCCTGCCACTGGGGAAGTTCTTTTGGGGGTCATCAACGGAGAAGTTCTTGGTGTAATCAACGTCTCCAAGTACTCTTCAGTTCCTGGTGACATCAACGGAGAAGTGGACAAACGTGAGGCTGTCGGAGACGCTGTGGCAGGTCGTGGTTTGCGAGTGTAAGGCTGCGTCCTGGCCGCAGTGCCTCTCTTGCGACTAGTTTTCTTCTGTGGACTTTTCTTTTTCTGAGGACTTTTTCTCTGTTTCTTTTTCTGGGGGCTTCTTTTCTTTTTCCGGGGTGGTGTCTGGTAAGAGGAGGGTCCCGCCACTGGAGAAGTTCTTCTCTTTGGGGACTTGGTCTTTTTCTTCTTGGGGCTTCGTTGGACTTTTGTCTTAGGGATAACTTTGGGGGCATTAGGATCCCATCTTAAGAGTGAGCGAATGATGACCCCTCCTAGAGTACCGCTCCCTCCAGGTTTCAAAATGATTTGTTTTTGGTTTGAGTGTCGATGCGGGGATCGGCCAGTTGGACCAAAGCGACTTTGTTTCGATCGAAAAAGCGTTGGGTTTGATGAGGAATCTGAATGATTCCTTGGAGTAATTGACGTGCCGTCACCGTGAACCATCGTAAGACTTCTTTGAGACTAGCTTCTAAGACACGGGCTCGTGTTTGTGGATCTTTTTCTCGACTGATGCCATACAAGGCACGAATCAATTTGACGGGAAGATGCGACTCAAGGGACGTCATGTTCACACTGTGTGAGACAGTCGAAAAAGGGTCTGAGGTTTTTATAGATTTTTTCATGGGGAGTGAAATGAAGTCGAGGACGGAGACGTGTACAGGACAGGCCCTCCGTCTTGGCACCAGTGGTGAAACAAGTGGGTACGAAATCGCAAATCCTCGGGGGTCGTAGGTTTCAAATCGACGAGTAAATAGGCGTGTGGCGTTTGAGTGGCATCGTCGTACGCCTGAGTCAGCCAAGGCGTTCCTAACTGTTTGGCTAAGACTTGCACTTGCGATTTATCTCGAGGGCTTTTAAACAAGACCACGTAATGCGCATTGAGACTGATGGTGCGATGGGCTTTACTTTGTTGAAACAAATTTTGGGTGATGTAAATGACACTGGCATTACGGTGATGCCCTTTGCGCGTGAACCACAATTTAATTTCTTCTTCGTCTTCTCCTAACATGTCGTCGAAAATGACCAAATGGGTTTGACGGGAGTCAGAGACGATGCCGTCGTCTTCTTTAGGAATGCCTTCCACAAACACGATGGAATCGCCTTGACTTTCTCGCAAGAGGCTGTACGCCGATTGCCACTCTTTGTAACACCACACGATCCGTTGAGGGGGCCGATCGATCAAATGATGTTTATGTTCGATCAAACGTTTGACGAATTCGGTTTTGCCAGAACCGCTAGGTCCAGCAATGAGCATGTTAAAGGGATGGCGAAGATACAAAGCCTCCCAACTGGCACGATCTAAGTGTTCGTCGATGACTTTGACAGTAGAGGAAGAGGGAGCAGAGACAGCAGAGGTAGCCATGGTGTGAGAAATGTCACTTGTGACACGAAAAACAAACAAGACAAGAGTTTATATACTTTTTTCAGAACACGTTTATTGAATGTTTCAAATATGAACACGAAAGACAAAAATACATACAACCCAAATAGTGATGTACAGGAATATAAAACACAGCAAAGCGATCAAAGTGGAATATAAACAAGTGTCTGTACAACATGTTTTGGGTAACCAAGATGTCCTAGGGACAGTGTGTAATGTTCTTACAGTCTCTACATGAGGTATTGTCACACAAGTGTCCTCCCGGAATGACCTTTCAGGAATGTCCATGACAGTCCTGTTCTGAAGCGAGTGGTTGTTCTCGGTGACGGGTTCTTCTGGCACCGTCACTAACACAGGTTGAAAAGTAACTTTTTTCCTTGAACAACTCTTGTGCATACTGGGCCACTTCTTGGGTCCAAGCCTCAAAACCCCCCTTTTTCCAGTCACGAACATCTGTCCAATGAGGGTGTAAGTCACAAGCTACACACACATCGTCATACACGTCTTGGGTAGCTAAAAGTTGACGAATCTTTTTTTCCTGTTGAGGTCGAGAAGTATCCAGATGAAACCGCAAGGCTTTGAGCAAAAGGAGTTTTTCGTGACCATTTAAGGCCATGGAGGTGGTAAGTACTGATCGTAAAGAGTCCACAAAGAATCGGCTGGTAAACGAAATCCCAGAAAACAAGTCACTAAGACACACACCACTTGTCGTCCCAAATTGAATGGATACAGTTCTTGTAATAATCGATGGTAATGATCCACGGTTTGAATATGGTCATTGAGTTCCTTCCACGGAATTTGTTGGATGACATGTGACATAAGTCGTGGCATGGCAGCCTGTTTTTATAGTCTCTTTGTTTCGGAAACAATACACGTACTTTCTAGGCAGAGATCTTCGTTCTCCAGTAGGGAATCTAAATCTTGCATACTGTAACCGAAACTTCAGAGTTCGTTTAGAAGTTTCCTCTTCCTCTAAGTAGATTCCACGTAAAATATGTTGATAATCCTTTAACTTGTCTTCCTCAATGTATTGCTGTAGGTGAATCTCGAAGTAACCAAAATAATGAACATTTCGATCATTCACTAACTCAAAGTGTTGAACAAGGTCTGACCACTGAAACAATTTCTGACGAATCAGTTCTCTTATACCATTCAGGTACCAGTGGTTAAAGATCTGGTGACGTAACGGATGCAATTGTTCTTTACGTTTCACTTGTATTTTCACCAGCTCTCGGTAAATGCGTTCTCTCAACTCCACAGGCAAAGCACGAATGTTCTCTAGCAAAGTATCCATGAATAGGTCATACTAAATCCTCTTTGGTCTGACACAAGAAATGTACTCTTTGCACAAACATGGTTTCACTTCAGTGTCGAATTTAAATCGTTGAGTCACTAATCTACACATTACAATTCGTTCAGAAGTTTCCTCTTTCACTAAGTTGACATTGTGTTCAAGATGTTGGTAATTCGTTAACTCTTCCTCTGGAATTCGATGCAGTACGTTTATAATGATGTAGGTAGAATCGTCCATACCAAACCAATCCTTTTTAAAACTAGAGGATCGTTGATCAATGTCTGTCCGATGGAACACTTTCAATTGAATCAATCCTTGTATAGCCTTCAGGTACCAGTGGTTCAAACACCGGTGACGTAACGGATGCAATTGTTCTTTACGTTTCACTTGTATTTTGACCAGCTCTCGGTAAATGCGTTCTCTCAACTCCACAGGCAAAGCACGAATGTTCTCTTGTAAAGTATCCATGAACAGATTATTATTATGGTAAGAAGTTACTTCAATGTCTCGGTCCCACTAAGGGTAAGTAATGACAATTCGGTGACCATCGAGCATGTTCTACGTAGGCCGAATCTTGCGGTTCCCAGTGGTGAAGTGTCACATCGCAACTGAAGCACCTGACTTTATCTCCTTCGCCCAAGTAGAAAAATCCGGCTCTGGCTAATTCTTCGGGGGTCGGTCCTCCCAGATACTTTGGCCATTTTCCTTTGAACGATTGAAGACGATTTTCAAAGTCGCAGTATTCCGACAAACGCACAGGAAACGAATATTCGTTTTTCACAGGTTCGTTTCGATGAGGGTTGAGTGACATGGGTAGGAGTTTGCTCAAGGCTGGATGACATCCGTAGGGGGGTAGACGTGAAGGTGAACATTCCCCTTTAAACCCGGTAAAATGTCTAAGAGGACGAGCGGCATCACTTTCGCATCCCTCAGGTTTGACACGCACAGCATCACTTTCCATGACAGGGGCAGTGAGAACAAAGTTCCCATGATGCTTTACGGCATCGCTCAGGTCACAACGTACAGCATCGTATCCATCGCAAGGCTCACAATCGCACTCGTCTGCAAACTCCGTTACGCAATTACAATGGTAACCACATGGACAATCGCAGTTTCCTTCTGGACATTTTCCGTCGCAATGCCTGGGTCTTATCCATCCAGTATTAGTCACACTAGAGGAAGATACAACTTTTTTACAATCCCCAAACTGGAACGATGTCTCTTTCAAAGTATTCATCTTGTTCGCTCGGTCTTGGTAGTCCCAATGAACTATCGATCTTGCCTAGGGTTCCTTTTTATATACAGACCAATACCGACGTGACCGTACGGTAAGGTGAAATGATTGGGAAGTCGCACTCGCTTCTGGTACACGATTTGATAAACTTTTTCCAAAGGTCGACTGACGATGTGGTGAGTGGGTAAACGTACAATCTTGTTCGGTTGGTAAGTGGTCACTTTAAAGTTTCCATCCTCTTCCGATTGCAAGGCTTCTTTCAATACCCCAAAGTTGACCACTCGACTGGTACGATGATTCAGAGTCAGTCCTTTCACTTTGCACGTCGTGTGCACTTCTCCTTGTTTGTCCCGGTATTCGTAGCCGTAATTTTTGGGACCGCCACTGACGAAACTTAGAATCTTGTCGTCGGGATGCTCGTCTGTCCAGGCTCCTAAACGGTCTCCTTCGATGTCAGGGTGATGTTGAATCGGGTGATGGATGTAAATGCAACTGTCCGTGTCAAAGTACAGGACGCGTTCTTCTAACAGTTCTAAAGCTTCGTACAATTTTAAGCGAGCATGGGCTGTCACGTAAGCCGCAATGATGACATTTCCAAAGGGGTCGTCTTGTACAAAGTCCAGATCTTCTTCGTAATTGACTAAGATCAAATCCTCGCGAACGACGTCCACGTGTTTCATGAATTTGGTTTTGTCGTGAATCATCTGAAAGTAGCGGGAAGGTTCTGTCAAATATTCCGTCTTGGGTAAACACGGTCGTTGTGCCATTTTACCCCACAAGCAATTTAACATCACTTTGGCAAACGATCGCCTGCCTTCGTTTTTCTCGATGTGGTCTAAAGTGATGCCTTCTTGTTCGTAATATTTCTCTTTGAATTTTATTTGGTCTTCGGGAGTGTGACACCAGGAAGGATAGCCGCTGGCTTCTTGCTTCAGTTTCAAAAAGGCATCCACGTAGTCGGCGAAAATGCCTTTCTGAGTAGGGTCACCCTTGTGGTAATGTTGTGTCTTGGGAAAGTGGCAAATTTCGTACACTTCTAACAGTTGGTATCCCATGTCCAGAGCTTTGAACAATTCTACGCTGACCCAGGTTCCCGTCAAGGCCCGTTCTTCCTGGCTGTGCTGACAAGGTTGGTCTTGGTTGCACGTTTCGGCACAAGTACGGCACAAGGGAAACATCAGTTTGCCTTGACAATGGTGAGGTAAGACGGGATGGTATAGGTTCGTGGGAGGCAAAACTTTGCACTTGATCAAGCCTTCGTATTGTCGAATGTTTTTCAGGTCGATGTGTTCCGTCAGCAATTGCGGGTGCCCTACAGGAAAGCGACAATATTTGCACACGTAGGGATACAGCGAACACACGTCCAAGTATTTGATTTCTTCTCCTTTCTCTTCGTCGGCTTGGTACAGCAAACAGGTGGCATTGGTCCTTCCTCCGTACAAACTATCCCTCGGGTTCAGCGGGTCCATGAACTGGTAACTTTCCACGAGGCGTTTAAACTCGGGATCGGTTTTCAAACGGTGATCGTATTCGTGTTCCCACATTTCCAGCACTTGGTATCCTTGCTGTTCTAACTTTAGGCGCCGCTGACAAGTGTCCTGGTACAAGTCTTCCATGGTTCGTTGCAAAAACTGATTTTTAGTGCCACGGTCAGGGTAACAGACGGGACATCCGTGAAATAAGCAACCGTTAAACTCGTACACGATCTTGGGGTTTTCTAAGTCCCAGCCATCGACCGAATACGTTCCGATGGTCTTTTCGCCCCCTCCGTTGCGAGCATGCTGAATCCACTTGTCTTCCTTGTCACACAAGTAATGTAACCAGCGTAAGGCTTTGACCGAGTATTGACGTTTGACAAAGTGGGTCGTTTGAGGGCTGATGACAGCCACGGTGTTTTCAGGCATGAATCGTTGGCGGTACACTAAGGAACACGCTTTGGCAATGGTGCAAGCTTCTTTCAAAGGATCGACCCCTCCGTGTTCCATGAACAGTTCTCGAAATTTTCCACAGCAACGCCGTAAAATGTCCACGTCGGAACGACAATACTTTAGCATTTCTTCCTGAAAGTCGAAAGGGTCTGAGGCGTGAGCCTGGTACCAAGCGTAGAAAGCTTCTCGTTGTTCGGTACGCATGTTGTCGGGGTCGTAATAGTGAGCCTCAGGTAAATGGGGTAGAACGGCGTGTTGATTGGCTTCCGTATTGAAAAAGTGTGGAAAGTACCCTTTAGCCATTTCTGTCATTCCAAACGTTTTAGGCATTCGACTCAAAGGCATGGCCAAGTAACTCATCGAATCTTTAAACTGTACTTGTCCCACTTGCATGAAAATGATTTTGGCTCCGTTCAAAGTCACTTTAGGACGCTCGGTGCCTTGTTCCGTATAGTACCTCAAAAGAAACTGTCCATCGTATCCGGAGAAATTGTGAGCCATCACCGTGGCATGACGATGACAATCTCCGTAACGTTCGATATCCTCTTGGCTCCACGTCTTGTCGACGGGGTCTAAGACCCATTGGGCAAAATCGGCTAACGTGTTTGGCCCCCGAAAAATTTTTTCACGTCCTCCGGGAATCTTGCTGCAGTGAGGGCAATGACTGAAGATAGGTTCTTGAATGCACTTCTCGCACGCTCGATGAGCCACGCAGAAATTAGGAATGTGAATGCCGGTCTCTTGCATGCATTCGAAATCGAAAAAGATGAAATTGCCTTTCTTCTTGTGACCGTCCTCTTTCTCTGGTGGGGGTTGGTATTTTTGCACGTAACATTGGTGTTCCAAGTCCACGATGCGGTGACAAATGTGACATTTTTTCTTTCCTGAACATACGTGTGCCTTGGTATTATTGGTACGTATGACTTGTTCACACGTAGAGCACAATCTCAGCAGTTGACAAGCGCATTTCTTCTGTGAACCTTGCGTCTTCAAATGTTGTTGGTAACAGGTAGGGCTGACAAACGTGCGCAGACAAGTTGAACAAGGCACTGGTTCTTCGCTCAGACAGGGTGAAGAGGCCAAACATCCTGTGCATTTCGATCCGCAATGCTTGTGTTGCTCTCGATTGTTATAACGATGGTCACATTTCTCACAGTAATAACTGTATCCCAGGAATCCAGTGATAGTGGTAATCGTATCGAAATGGTCATCGTGATAATAGACATGAATGTATTTTCCGTCCTTAAAGTCTTGCCCTCGAAACAATAGAGGTCCGCGCACTTCTTGAGGGTGCACTTTCAAGGTGTATCGTGGAGCTAGGACATCTTGCAATTTTTGCATCTCAGGAATGCCGCAGGGTGTGTCTTTGGGCAGTCCGGCTTGTTGTAACAGGAGTTCTGCTTCATTTCGTTGTTTGGCTCGGTCGGAACGTTGAATAGTGTCCCAGGTTCTTTTCCATTCTACCGTGTCGTTCTTGTTGGCATAGGTTCGTCCCACCACGATGGCACGGGCTAAGCACATCTGGTCATGAGGGTTGTCAATTCGGACGAGACTCTTTTTGGTGTTGCGAAGGTCGTCCACCAATAACATCTTTTTGCGTCCTGTCCCTTGAGGAGGAGAGACGTGGGTCATGTCCAGTGTGGCTTTACCATCGGTGATGTCAAACTGATCATTAGATTGTTGTACGTGTTGAATCTTGTCCATGACTTTGGAAGCAGTCAATTCTGCAGGGGTGCTAAACTCGATCCAAACAGGGGATTTCAAACCGTCGTGTTGTATGGAAAGTCTCAAGCGATCGTCTTCTTTGGGTTGACATTGTCGCTTAAGTGCAGTGAGCAGAGAATCCCACACTCCGGTGATGAACCCTTCTGCTTTCTCTAACGGCACTTCGGACTTGAAATCTTTAAACTTCACCGTGTATTTGTAAGCCGTGGTTCTAAATTTTCTAGAGGAGCGCTTTTCCGTCTCTCGAATGGAATAGTATTTTTCAGGGTTGACTAAGGGTGGTGAACTTGGTTTAGAGGTTTCAAATTCTGGTTCACTCATGTCCTCTTCAAAATCACTGGCATGAATTTGTGCCAAGATTTCAGCCCTGGTACGAGGCGATAGATCACGTTTCTGTCTCTTACTTCTTTCTTCTTTCTTCTCGAATGAATGGGATCGTTTCATCTTGAAAGCAAAAAGTCAAATGACTCAAGTTCAAACACCATAAGCTACTTTATAGTCATAGCAGACCAGCGTATATAAAAGGGTGTGTGTCTTGTCCTTTCACTATTCATTTCACTCTCAAGCCGAGCACAACGATGGAAGAGACTAACCAGATGGAACGTTTCGTCAGAGCTTTGCGAGGGGTCATTAGAAAATTCTCTTCAGACCAGCCTACGGACTACTCTCCTTCCTTTAGAGATAAAAGTCAAGATACTTGCTATATCTGTCAGAAGAAAGGGCATTGGTCTTCAGAGTGTCCAGACCGTGAAAAAAGAACAAAAACAGGGACTAAAAAAGACAAAAGTCAAGATACCTGTTATTATTGTAAAGAAAAAGGACATTGGTCTCCAGATTGCCCAAAAAAGAAACAAGAGGAGTCAGAAGAAAAGAAGGATTCTTCAGAAGAAGAGAGGAATTCTTCAGAGGAAGAGAGGGATTCTTCTGAGGAAGAAAGAAGACAGGTGAAGAAAAAGAAACAGGAGAAAAAAAGAAGAAGGGAAGAAAGCGAGGAGGAAGAAGAGGAAAAGAGTGTGACGGTGAAGAAATTCAAAAAACAGAGAGACTAAACAAGGAGAAAAGAAAAAATCAATGAACTTTTTATTAAAGTGTTGAGTTGTGAATTGTGAATTGGATTGTAAAAAATGGAGAAAAGAATAAATGAATGATATAAGGTAAGAGTCTTTGAGTTTTGATTTTAAAATAAGAAGCTACACTCACGCACTCATACACAGACACGTACTATAAGGGTAAAATGGGTGGGGTTTATTTGTGACTTATTGGCAAATTGAAATTGTATTTCTTTTCGAGAAATGTGGGTGGCCCTGAAAAGGGCCTTTTTTCTTTATGGTGCAGGGGTGAGTTTAAGCAATCAATTTTAACTGCCTTAAGCCTTTGCCACGGCCAAGGCCTACTTCTGGACTGCGTAATGATGATAATGATTGGGTTGAAATCACTAAGGGTGGTACGGTAGGCTTAGTCACAGGGTTGACGTGTTTAGCTCGGGAAGGTCGTATTCTCTTCGGTCGTGATAAAGAAGTCTGATACATTTGTTTCAGACTTCTTAACTCCGCTAAAATGTCCAACAGTACCGTGACCGTTTGATTTTCACCCTCTTGTTTCTTTGCTGCTACTTCTTCTTGCTGTTGTTTTTTTCTTACCTCTTCTTCTTGTTGCTGTTGCTGTAAGAGAAAAGCCTGTTCCGCTTCCTTTTGTCGTTGTATAAATTTCTCCAATTCTTCTTTCTGTCTCTGTCTAAAATTCTCCACTTGCGGTAATGAAGAAGGTAACGAAGGTTCCGGAACAAATTCTTGCGAGGAGAGAAAATCGACAAAATCCCAATTCACCTCTTCTGAAAGTAAGTCCGGGTTCCCTTGGGCGGTCTCCCCTGCTGGTGCACCCCATTGGATCGTTTTCTGAGTTTCCGTCATGTTGAATCACTGTCGCATAGATTGACTGCACACAAGCGCTAGCGAATCTATATAGACTACGTGACGTCACAGACTGCTCTCTTCGGATTGGATGCGGGCTGACTGAATTCTGTAACGCGTGTTCGGATTGGTGAATGAACTCAATCCGTTTCAATCCTTTCTGTCCCTATAAATAAGCGCAGTTCACTGCATTGATTCACCTATTGTAGGAGCCTCAACATGTGGACCGACGTTGAATCTTCAACCCTTGTGTCA
The DNA here is from genome assembly GCA_028554795.2 of Sinohyriopsis cumingii. Lineage (NCBI taxonomy): Eukaryota > Metazoa > Mollusca > Bivalvia > Unionida > Unionidae > Sinohyriopsis > Sinohyriopsis cumingii. The sequence continues at coordinate 20,985,699 of CM068824.1, read as the reverse complement.
ACAATGATGTTCAGGACGGACATGCTCATGTATGTCCGATCCAAGTGGACCGTTGTCCACAGGACCAGCAGCAGCCTGTGGATAAGAAGAGTCTATATAGAGAGACAAGGTTGCCTCAAGAGGACTCTGATGTACGGCCCTGCTGTAAGACGAAGTTTGAGGACAAGAAGATGTCGCAAATGCCCTTTATGTTAAGGGCATATTAACATAAACCAAAGGCCCTTTTCAGGGCCAGCCATATTTCTCGAAAAGAGATAGTCTTTGAATTGCCTACCCCTTTTTTAAAAAATTTTTTTTAAAAAAAAGAAAAAAATCCCATGTTCCATTCCCCTTGTCCCTAAACAAGCCCAAACTATTCCCCATGTTAAATTCCCCTTGTCCGTAGAGTGACCCACGATTTATCGCCATGTTAAATTCCCCTTGTCCGTAGAGTGACCCACGATTTATCGCCATGTTAATTCCCCTTGTCCGTAATCTGACCCACGATTTTTCGCCATGTTAAATTTCCATTGTCCGTAATCTAACCCAGGGGGGTCTGTAATGCTAATTCCCATTGTCCGTAAAGTGCCCCCCTTAACTACTATCGACTAGTTTCTAAGTAACCTAGATGCTTTTGACATCTCTAAATGAGACTTTGTCAAAGCAAGTACAAAAGAGAGATAAGACGAACAAAATAACATAAAAAGCGTTCCATACAAAAATTATACCCACGGAATATTTCCATTTTCAAGGACCATAATATGCCTCTTAAAGTCTGCCAGCAAATAGATATTAAGAATCGAAACCGCTTAGGCTAGTAGAAACTACATTTGCTCTACTCGTTGTCAGTCTATATCACACGAGTGCATATAACACCGATGCTCGTGTGTGCAGGCAAAGCGATGAGTGCCGTTTACCTGTGGACCTGGCTTCGAATTTCTGTAGAGTACGAACTAAAATTTCTAACCTGCATGATAGTATTATTTGTATTAAAATATGAATTCTGCCTGCTATTATCATGCATTCTTTAATAGGATTCCAATGATAGCACTTTCTGTTCTGTATGATGTATATTTATAATTCTCTCTCTCTCTCTCTCTCTCTCTCTCTCTCTCTCTCTCTCTCTCTCTCAAGTTTAGCTACGTGTCATGTCTTGAAAATAAATTTGCCCCAAGAATGTCTTTGCGCTCGGTGCCATGCCATTTACCTTTGGGAACGGCGTTGTGTTTTAACCATGAATTATGTCATATCACCAGATAAGAAACATGAAGAAATAAGTATACTCAACTTTTGCTGCAGATATATCCGAAAAGAATAAAGAAACGTCAGCTGAATACTTCATTAAAAATACACATGAACTGTTCACAGATTATATATTTAATGCCAATGGTAATTTATGGGACTGAAATAAATAAGGCTTATGAGGTAGAAACAGTCTTTGTTTATAAAACACATATTTCCGTGCTTCTCAAATGGAGACTGTTTGATAGGTCCCTAAGGGTAAACACTGCCCTACGTGCAAGTGTTAGCTGGATGTGTTTGTAAGTATTACATGGTTATTGCCTGGAAGTCTCTATAGTTCCGGGAAGTTTCATTGCCTAAGTTTCTAAGGTATGGATGGTCCCGGGGTATATCTCCGTTGTACGTATAGACAATTCGTACCCAGTGGGTTTATGTATGTTCAGATGATATGGATCTCAGTCGTTTCTGAGGGGATAAATTCCTCAGGAGTAAGAAAGATCCTCAGGACGCGTCAAAGGGATCTCAGTCTGACGTGTTCCACAAATGAATCATTGATCACACGTGCCAATTCTCTTCCACATATAGCAAAACACGCAGAAATTATCTGAAATTTATGTAAAATCACCATACCCATTGGATCAACTTAGAAAAACGACAGACGATTTGTAAGTGTTAGCGCAATCCACAACTTAAGAACTATCACGTACCCATGAATGAATGGACGGACTGTACTACAATATACCCCTGGTAAACCACCTGTACTGTTGATTGATAAAGCTTGATTTTAAATTCATGAAAAGTTAATATTACTACTATTATAAAAGTATCCATATATCCTGGGTTTCTAAAGAAATCTACAAGACTCCTGCTGACTGACTGTACATGTATTGCATGGTTTGATCTGAAACATAGATATGGAAAACAAATACTAGATTTTATCATAACATAAAACGGTTTTGAGGCGTTTCAGAAGGTATTGAATAGTATAACGTCATCCTTCAAACTGGACGATGCTATTTTATTCCATTTTATAACTAGGTTCAAGAGTGTTCGCTGCTTTCTTTGATATTCAGAAGGTATTTGACACTGTGAAACACGCGAGACTTTTCCTAAATCTCAGAAAAAGTGGATTCCAAATAAGGATTTTACACGTAATAAAGGAATTGTATTCAAATTTACAAAGCACTGTCCTGAAGATCAAAGCCCGAAAGTTTTCCAATAGAAAGGGTCGTCGAAATCGAACGGGGGGGGGGGGTACTTTATCAACATTCCTATACCTTTCTTATACAGTATTAATAACCATCTAAAAGAATTGCAAGAGTCACAATTAGGGATACTTACTGGATCCATTCCATCTGGAATCCAACACTAGGCAATTATAGAACTCTGCATGAAACACACCAATTAATTTGAAAAAGATTATTGATATATGTAACAGATACGCCCAGAAATGGAACTTCACCTTGAGCGTTAAGAAAATCTGAATATTAGTTTTCAGCTAGAATAGACCAGCAACATTGGAGACATTTAAGTGGAAAATAGGCAACCATATTTTACCAATTTTAAATGAAACCGAATATGGTGAATCCCTGTAAGATCCTATATAAAATGTTTGACAAAAATCGACAGTTCTGGTACTAAAGACAGAAACTCATTTTATTCTTTTGTTGGGACTGGCACAAATAAAGTTACAGCCAGTCATCTCTTACCTACGTCAGTTTATATAAAACAATTATGATACCATCAACCCTTTATTGGTGTGAAGATTAGTCGAATATCAGACACAAAAACTTAAGAAAGCTCGATGTATTTCAGCATAGTGGCACCCAGCTTCTGCAAGGATTTTCTCAAGCCACATGGTAAGGAATGAGCGAATATTTACAGGAGATAAAGATAACTGATAAATGGAAACTAAAAGCTTTTTTAAATTGTTCAATCTTCCAGAAAATAATATGTTTCATTCAGATTATACCTGTATCTTTCTAGAAAAGATTTTACAGAACAAAAAGGTTTTATTCCTGATGTTTGTATCCTTTTGCACAAAAATAATGATTTTGTATCTTACATCCCAAAGGCTTAAACTACACAACCACAAAAAGCAAAACCAATACGTATTATAAAGTTAAAGATGGAAGTTATTTCCCTAACGTACAAAGTAAAAGAATTAAAAATAACTCACGGTATGGTATGAATTCCTGACGCTCCTAAATGTTCTATCAATTCCAAGGTAATCTGGATATGCTTCAAAGATATTCTGAATGAAAATGTTTATGTGCTTATGGGCTAATGCCACAGAAGAATCATTTATTTAATATCAATACTTTTTTATTTGAATTCAAGGTAAATCCAAAAAATAATGAATCCCCAAACTGACTTTGAATGTTTCACAAAACACCAAAGATATTATTATATCCAAGTCTTGGAATAATTTCACAACAATCCAGTATATAGTAGTGTCAATTTACAATAAATGTTCCAAACTCCGCAATCCCAAGGAAAGATAAATACATAAATCAAGCTTCTCAATGTATCTTTTAGAAGAGTGATATAACTCTCCAAAATGAGGAACGCTTTGTAAAATACCTTTATACAAGAAGACAATTTAAACTAAAAACGCAATAGTTAAATACGAAGTTACTAAAACAATGATTCCGGGTTTTCAGTGAGTCATTTAAAATTGTGAAATACTTTTTCAATGATCACATCAGCAAATAAGGGCAGTCGTACCTACCTACAGTAACAATGTCCCCATTGGATCACTAATATTACTTTGACCTCCATCCACATCATTAATGGCCTATTTGAACCAAGTATAGATGTTTACTTGAACTTGATACATCAACCTTGAGATTTCATGAATGGAAATGCTATTACATCTAGTACACAAGCCATTCATAGGATCTAAGAATTAAAAATGTCATTAACTAAAACAATTCAATATAAAGAATATTATTAAAATAATATACATGCTATAGGTATACGTAACATAAGAAATTACTGAAAGTTTTTTTAGAGGTCAAATATTTACTGTAAAAATACAATGGAAACAAATTATAAAACATGCTACTCATATGTATGAAGACGTGCGCTTTACAAATTTGTGCCACACTGATGTGCAATACAAAAGACTAAAATTCCTCATATTTCTTTAAAAACCGCAATTTTATAGCAAACTCCCAAAACAATAAGAGAATTACAGTTAATTACACGCCTTGCACGCGTTCTGATCACTGTTCCAACTAATACCACACAAGTTTGTAATCACTGCAGCTTGTCTCACACAGATGTAATAAAACGCATTTATTTGCTGTCAAGCACTGTGCGACGAAGAGAAATATTTTGGACACATATTATAAATAATTTTGACATTCGTCTTGGTGTGTTCCTTCATGATATTTCAGATGAGGAATGTATTCCACAACTCCTGGGTAGGGAATTTCCCAAGGGTATTGGCTTTGACAAGCCCAAAATACTAAGACATTTTATAATGTCTGCTTTAGTGATCTCTTCATCTCTATTTCACTGATTCTTTTCTTAGTAATAAGATCAATTTTCAAATTATCAAGATTTGGAATCGTAGAAAACGTAGTATTATTATCTTCTTCACGCACTTTATGACTTATCATATAAAATGTTTTCTTGTACAAAATTAATGATGTGCACAATTATTAAATATTAGTTTTCGCAGGAGTAAGCTTTACTTTGTAATAAATATAGTGTTCTGAAATGAGAATCCTCAAAGGGAAGATGCGTTTCTAAGAGATTACTCTGATGTACACCTATGCTAATTATATGAAACTAATACATTTTTCTCTATTACATTTTCCTACGTTTGTATCATTACCTTTGAAAGAAAAAATAATGAGGAAATAAAAATTGATAAACGGACTGAATATACAATTATTGTATTGCTTGATCTGAAATGAAGAGATGAAAACAAAAAAATGTCATCTTCATCTTTACAAGTCTGGTTGGCAAATGCATGATACATATTTTTGACAGAATACTATGTAATGAATAATAAAAACAGAATATTCAAGGAATATTAAAACTATATACACACTTACTTATTATCAACTTACACGTTAACATAGAAATTACAGGTTGAGATAATGTTCTTTAATTGCGCACATGTTCTCTTTTACAGGTGGTCAATATGTGATCGATATTTATAAAAACCACTAGAGATGGATGCCAAGAAATATTACAAAAAGCACTTATTCTTGTAATATTCTTGGATAACATTTACAAAAAAAGGAATGAATTACACGTGCATTTGACGGGTTTTATGACTAGAAACTTGGCACACACTTACTGTTTTAGGAGTGGCTCATGGCAACTATTCGAATTTAAAGACAATTTCTTCCTATAGGTGTGATGTAAATTGAACATTGTGGAACTAATATTGGTGCAAAGTAAACGTATATCAATTCATAAAACATGTTTCAGGTTGAAACCATAAGAAACTATTAATTTTATCAAGGATATGTGTAAATGATTGTATGGGATTCATTTGGGGAATAAGTCAAAACGTTATCCTATTACACATGCCTATCAGTAATCTTATGTCACATGTTTAGGCTCAAATAAACAGTAACACAGGAAAGAGTGAAAACAACAAGCTTTGAAAAAATACAGTAATTTATTTCCCTGGAAAAATTCTGTAGAAATGAAAAAATATGAACTTACGGTTTTATAGAGTCAAATCCAAAAATAATCCAAGAATAATCCACGAATAAAATTTTAGTAGTCCTAATAACAAAATGTTTTATTGATTTCAAGTTGGAATCCCGACGAAGAGTCCAAGATGGAAGACGATGACGTATGCTGCAGTCTGTAGTGTTAAAGTCGACAGTTCATTGTAGAAACAAGAATTATCGTTCTGGTTTCTGATAGCTGAATAAATGTTTATTAAGAAAACCTGTCCTTGTTGAACAATTTTACATGAGCACACTAATTTTCCAGAACAATAACAGAATTAATCCATTTGAATCCAAGTAATTTGAAATAATTCCAATCCAAGTAATTGGAAATAACTCCAAACAGCACAACATACAACTTGTAGTGTAACAGCCCATACTGAGAATAATTTTCCAAAATAGAGGTTATATGGTCTTCATAAAGGTAAACAAGGGGTCACGTGATCATCTTCTCGAAGCTTATAGACAATATGTACTTTTTAAAGATCACGTCTACCCAATGTGACCCTGACGAAAACGAATCATTTTACTCTAAGAAATAAAAATAACAAAAATATTGTTTACATCTTAATCACGAGGTTCCATCGTGACCTTGACAACAATCAATCATTTACAATAAAGATAGAACATGTTTACGTGGTTGCCACATATTTTGAAACAAGGTCAGGATTTTGATCAACAACTGGTGCTTATAAACTAATAGTCAAGGTCAAAAAAAAATTCTGAAAAAAGTATCATCTCTAGAGAATAACTTTACATTAAAATAGCATGTAATAAAAAATAAAAAATTAAAACTGACAAACAATTAAATTGAAATAAATATATATTAAATCAGATACAAGTAAATTAAATATGCATAACAGTTACCCAATGTCTACATGAAATAAATGACACTGTAATGTTGTATGTTTTCATTGCACTGATTCATGACGTTGGTGATGGGTACGATACGTACTTTTGTGAAAAAGAAATGGATTTTAAGTTTGAATAGAAATACAGATATAACTCCTTTTTCCCTAATTTGACCAATTTAAGAGACTTTATCCGAGGACCTTTTTTGAATCTTACATAAATAAATAAAAAAGCATATAGAGGATCATGTATAACGTATCTACACAAATTTCCAATTATATAATTAATTTCTCTTTTTCTCGTTTTCTGTATCTTCTTCATCTTTCCGCTCCAAAGTACGAACACACCATAAATAAGAATATGGCTTGCATATGAACACACCATAAATAAGAATACACTTGTATATGATCACACCATAAATAAGAATATGACTTGTATATGGAAACACCATAAATAAGAATATGACTTGTAAATGAACACACCATAAATAAGAATATGACTTGTATATGATCACACCAAAAATAAGAACATGACTTGTAAATGAACACACCATAAATAAGAACATGACTTGTAAATGAACACACCATAAATAAGAATATGACTTGTAAATGAACACACCATAAATAAGAATATGACTTGTATATGATCACACCAAAAATAAGAACATGACTTGTAAATGAACACACCATAAATAAGAACATGACTTGTAAATGAACACACCATAAATAAGAATTTGACTTGTATATGATCACACCAAAAATAAGAATATGACTTGTATATGAACACACCATGAATAAGAACATGACTTGTAAATGAACACACCAAAAAAACGAATATGACTTGTATATGATCACACCATAAATAAGAATATGACTTGTAGATGGAAACACCAAAAATAAGAATATGACTTGTATATGATCACACCTTAAATAAGAATATGATTTGTAGATGGAAACACCATAAATAAGAATATGACTTGTATACGATCACACCTTAAATAAGAATATGATTTGTAGATGGAAACACCATAAATAAGAACATGACTTGTATATGATCACACCGTAAATAAGAATATGACTTGTATATGATCACACCATAAATAAGAATATGACTTGTATATGATCACACCATAAATAAGAATATGACTTGTATATGATCACACCATAAATAAGAACATGACTTGTATATGATCACACCATAAATAAGAATATGACTTGTAAATGAACACACCATAAATAAGAATATGACTTGTATATGATCACACCATAAATAAGAATATGACTTGTATATGGAAACACCATAAATAAGAATATGACTTGTATATGATCACACCATAAATAACAATATGACTTGTATATGGAAACACCATAAATAAGAATATGACTTGTATATGATCACACCAAAAATAAGAATATGACTTGTATATGATCACACCATAAATAAGAATATGACTTGCATATGAACACACCATAAATAAGAACATGACTTGTAAATGAACACACCATAAATAAGAATATGACTTGTATATGATCACACCAAAAATAAGAATATGACTTGTATATGATCACACCGTAAATAAGAATATGACTTGTATATGATCACACCATAAATAAGAATATGACTTGTATATGGAAACACCATAAATAAGAATATGACTTGTATATGATCACACCATAAATAAGAATATGACTTGTATATGATCACACCAAAAATAAGAATATGACTTGTATATGATCACACCGTAAATAAGAATATGACTTGTATATGATCACACCAAAAATAAGAATATGACTTGTATATGATCACACCATAAATAAGAACATGACTTGTATATGAACACACCATAAATAAGAACATGACTTGTAAATGAACACACCATAAATAAGAATATGACTTGTATATGATCACACCAAAAATAAGAATATGACTTGTATATGATCACACCGTAAATAAGAATATGACTTGTATATGGAAACACCATAAATAAGAATATGACTTGTATATGATCACACCAAAAATAAGAATATGACTTGTATATGATCACACCGTAAATAAGAATATGACTTGTATATGGAAACACCATAAATAAGAATATGACTTGTATATGAACACACCATAAATAAGAACATGACTTGTAAATGAACACACCATAAATAAGAATATGACTTATATATGATCACACCAAAAATAAGAATATGACTTGTATATGATCACACCGTAAATAAGAATATGACTTGTATATGATCACACCATAAATAAGAATATGACTTGTATATGGAAACACCATAAATAAGAATATGACTTGTATATGATCACACCAAAAATAAGAATATGACTTGTATATGATCACACCATAAATAAGAATATGACTTGTATATGAAAACACCATAAATAAGAACATGACTTGTAAATGAACACACCATAAATAAGAATATGACTTGTATATGATCACACCATAAATAAGAATATGACTTGTATATGATCACACCAGAAATAAGAATAAGACTTGTATATGATCACACCATAAATAAAAATATGACTTGTATATGGAAACACCATAAATAAGAATATGACTTGTATATAATCACACCGTAAATAAGAATATGACTTGTATATGATCACACCATAAATAAGAACATGACTTGTAAATGAACACACCATAAATAAGAATATGACTTGTATATGATCACACCAAAAATAAGAATATGACTTGTATATGATCACACCGTAAATAAGAATATTACTTGTATATGGAAACACCATAAATAAGAATATGACTTGTATATGATCACACCATAAATAAGAATATGACTTGTATATGATCACACCATAAATAAGAATATGACTTGTATATGATCACACCATAAATAAGAATATGACTTGTATATGAACACACCATAAATAAGAATATGACTTGTATATGAACACACCATAAATAAGAACATGACTTGTATATGATCACACCGTAAATAAGAATATGACTTGTATATGATCACACCATAAATAAGAATATGACTTGTATATGGAAACACCATAAATAAGAATATGACTTGTATATGATCACACCATAAATAACAATATGACTTGTATATGGAAACACCAAAAATAAGAATATGACTTGTATATGATCACACCATAAATAAGAATATGACTTGTATATGGAAACACCATAAATAAGAATATCACTTGTATATGATCACACCAAAAATAAGAATATGACTTGTATATGATCACATCGTAAATAAGAATATGACTTGTATATGGAAACACCATAAATAAGAATATGACTTGTATATGATCACACCATAAATAAGAATATGACTTGTATATGATCACACCATAAATAAGAATATGACTTGTATATGATCACACCATAAATAAGAATATGACTTGTATATGATCACACCATAAATAAGAATATGACTTGTATATGATCACACCGTAAATAAGAATATGACTTGTATATGATCACACCATAAATAAGAATATGACTTGTATATGAACACACCATAAATAAGAACATGACTTGTAAATGAACACACCATAAATAAGAATATGACTTGTATATGGAAACACCATAAATAAGAATATGACTTGTATATGATCACACCATAAATAAGAATATGACTTGTATATGATCACACCATAAATAAGAATATGACTTGTATATGATCACACCATAAATAAGAATATGACTTGTATATGATCACACCATAAATAAGAATATGACTTGTATATGATCACACCGTAAATAAGAATATGACTTGTATATGATCACACCATAAATAAGAATATGACTTGTATATGAACACACCATAAATAAGAACATGACTTGTAAATGAACACACCATAAATAAGAATATGACTTGTATATGATCACACCAAAAATAAGAATATGACTTGTATATGATCACACCGTAAATAAGAATATGACTTGTATATGGAAACACCATAAATAAGAATATGACTTGTATATGATCACACCAAAAATAAGAATATGACTTGTATATGATCACATCGTAAATAAGAATATGACTTGTATATGAAAACACCATAAATAAGAATATGACTTGTATATGAACACACCATAAATAAGAACATGACTTGTAAATGAACACACCGTAAATAAGAATATCACTTGTATATGATCACACCAAAAATAAGAATATGACTTGTATATGATCACACCGTAAATAAGAATATGACTTGTATATGATCACACCATAAATAAGAATATGACTTGTATATGGAAACACCATAAATAAGAATAAGACTTGTATATGATCACACCAAAAATAAGAATATGACTTGTATATGATCACACCATAAATAAGAATATGACTTGTATATGAACACACCATAAATAAGAACATGACTTGTAAATGAACACACCATAAATAAGAATATGACTTGTATATGATCACACCAAAAATAAGAATATGACTTGTATATGATCACACCGTAAATAAGAATATGACTTGTATATGGAAACACCATAAATAAGAACATGACTTGTATATGATCACACCATAAATAAGAATATGACTTGTATATGATCACACCATAAATAAGAACATGACTTGTATATGATCACACCGTAAATAAGAATATGACTTGTATATGATCACACCAAAAATAAGAATATGACTTGTATATGATCACACCGTAAATAAGAATATGACTTGTATATGATCACACCATAAATAAGAACATGACTTGTAAATGAACACACCATAAATAAGAATATGACTTGTATATGATCACACCAAAAATAAGAGTATGACTTGTATATGATCACACTGTGAATAAGAATATGACTTGTATATGGAAACACCATAAATAAGAATATGACTTGTATATGATCACACCATAAATAAGAATAGGACTTGTATATGATCACACCATAAATAAGAATATGACTTGTATATGAACACACCATAAATAAGAATATGACTTGTATATGATCACACCATAAATAAGAATATGACTTGTATATGATCACACCATAAATAAGAATATGACTTGTATATGAACACACCATAAATAAGAATATGACTTGTATATGAACACACAATAAATAAGAATATGACTTGTAAATGAACACACCATAAATAAGAATATGACTTGTATATGATCACACCATAAATAAGAATATGACTTGTATATGATCACACCATAAATAAGAATATGACTTGTATATGAACACACCATGAATAAGAATATTACTTGTATATGAACACACAATAAATAAGAATATGACTTGTAAATGAACACACCATAAATAAGAATATGACTTGTATATGAACACACAATAAATAAGAATATGACTTGTAAATGATCACACCATAAATAAGAATATGACTTGTATATGATCACACCATAAATAAGAATATGACTTGTATATGAACACACCATAAATAAGAATATGACTTGTATATGATCACACCATAAATAAGAATATGACTTGTATATGATCACACCAAAAATAAGAATATGGTTTGTAAATGAACACAACATAAATAAGAATATGACTTGTAAATGAACACACCATAAATAAGAATATGACTTGTATATGATCACACCAAAAATAAGAACATGACTTGTAAATGAACACACCATAAATAAGAATATGACTTGTATATGAACACACCATAAATAAGAATATGACTTGCATATGAACACACCATAAATAAGAATATGACTTGTATATGAACACACCAAAAATAAGAACATGACTTGTATATGAACACACCATAAATAAAAATAGGACTTGTGCATATTTAAGAGTGTGTTCTAAAACAGTGAGAAGGTAAATTAAAAGCAAAATGCCTACAAAGTCAAAACAGCAAGCAGGAGCTTTCACATATTAGCTTAAATTTTAAACGATTTTTCACATGAATCATATGATCAAGCAAATTATCATTTATTGAACTTACCATGAATTGTTTCTGTTCAATTATTAGTGTCACCTATTTTCAAAATATCTCATAAACTTTAAAATAAACAAAATTTCTCTACTTGAAATATGATTTTAATTAACAAAAGGCACTATTTCCAACATCGGTTGCAGGAGAAATATTTGTCAATCGCTAATATCGTAAATTATTTTAAAATGTTGGAACTTCTTGTTCATCACCATGCTAGTAGTAACATGGCATATTTATTTATAGTTCTGATCGCATTAGCAATCAGAGACTCGGATAAAAGATCATGCGAAATGACGTTTTGTGTCATCAGATATAAATAAGAAAGTCTTCATACTTATGAGTTCATGTAAGGAACTATTTCATTTGTGAAGTGTCACAAGTGGGATGCCACGAGTGAATATACAAAATGTATCCACTTCATCCCTGTCACAAGGTGGATGCCACGAGTGAATATACAAAATATATCCACTTCATCCGTGTCACAAGCTGGATGCCAAGAGCGAAAATACGAAATGTATCCTACCCACCCCCCTGTCGCAAGTGGGATGTCACGAGTGACAAAACGCATTTTATCCTCTTCACGGATTAAATATTTCCTTATATCAAAAGAAAAACGTAAACACCTTCCCAATACGTTTATCCTAATGCACCAAAGTTTGGTAACTTCTATGCGCATTGAAAATAGCTGAGATTGTCCCACCAATAAAATCAACAAGTTGTAATTTCAAAGTAATGATTTATGATATGATACTTGATATTATACAGCCGCAGTGGCAGCAGAAATCCCATTGTGGTGGAAATCCCATAGGAGTGTATCGTGTCTCTGATTACAGGTAACGGACACACCGTGGAAGATTAAACAAAATGCAGCTGTATCAGTTTTGCACTGCAGCTTGAAATGTGCATTTTATTGGGTCCGCTGTTTGTTGCATGTTCATGTTTTATGATAAATCTACACGCCCATAGAATTTTCTTGCAACCCTCATTAAACAAAATAAAAAAATAAAAATAAAACATCAAAAAAATAAATAATATAAATAAATAACGTATATATAAATGCCAGTGTACATTGTATGGCCAGTCTAATGCTACTCTGATTTAGTGGCGAAATTCAAAAGATACTCACCTATTTTACATCAAGATTATATGCATCCTGACCTAATGAAGCCTTTGAAAAGGTCCCTTTAATATTGTCATTTATGAAAGATGTCTGTCTGACCGGTTTTTGACCTCGTCAATCAGCTTAGATTTAGAATAAAGCAATCCACTTGCAACAATTACTAAAACCACCTGCTACCAACGTTTTCATTTCATGAAGAATGCCATTGATGCCTTTTCTAACTCTTTCTCAATGTATTGCTGTCTTGCAGTCGATGTTTTATTTTTATCTTTTCAACAAACTCAATTGCAGCTTCTCAGTTTGCGCATCAAACCTCCAAAGTAATTTAGATGTTAACGTGCAAGTCAAAAGCATCGTCGATTGAGAAACTGTTTGAATGAAATAGTTGCTCAAGCTAAGAAAGAAAAAAAACACACACACACACACACACACACACACATATATATATATATATATATATATATATATATATATATATATATATATATATATATATATATATATATATATATATATATATATATATATATATATATATATATATATATATATATATATATATATATATATATATATATATATATATATATATATATATATATATATATATATATAGGTTTGAGGACCTGTACCAATAAGACAGCTGAATATTTCAAACGTCAGTGTACGCACAAAATATTTTGTTTGCAGTTTTCCTCGATTTCACGTTTTTTTAGAACAATGGAGTTTGACTCCACGTAATATTAGCAATATTTACTTTAGAGAAATATTGACAAACGCATAATTTTCAGATTATCGCATAAATCGCAAAACGATACTCAGAATTCGTTTCAATTTATGGAACATTATATGAGTAATCATTATCTATGAGCGAGATCGATTTTCAGAAAATTTAAACAATGGCGATAAAATACATATCCGTTAGGTGTGATGAAGTCATAAAACAACTTACGTCCGGTCGTGCAAAGCTATTAAACGAGAGTTTAATGATTCTCTCAGCATTTGTCATGCTACCTTTAGCAGAACATAAATTCAGTCAAATATTGAGAAGTCAATGAATCGTTGGTCTGAAAGCCTTGGGCACATTACGGATTTTGTTAATTGCACAAGTACAAGTCGGAGTGGCCAGTACACAATACATAGTATAGAAATATTGACTAACAAGGGGAAAATGTATCATTTTTTTCGATATAGTCGTCTTCAAGTCAATACTCTCAAAACAGCCAGATTCTCTTGAGATCAACGTCGTCAAACTTGAAAGCTAGGATAAATCCGTAACTGGAACAAATTCTATCACATGTTGAAAATATCGAACATAAAAATGAATCAGATGATATAAGGATGAAAAGTTGTAACCCCTATGCATATAAGCGAAGAGAAAAGTTACTGATATTGACTTGTAAGTGGATAAGCAGGTGTACAGTTAAAAACTCCTATACTAGCTTTACTGTGTTTTTTTTTAAGGTACCAGTATCTTTCAACTTCAAAACCAGCAGCTCCTTACAAAAACCCAAGAATTAAACAAATTCGCACTTTCGTATTGCCAGTTTTCTTAAACGTGCATCGCCCTTCCACAGATGCAACTATACATATTTGCTATTTATATTTTGGTTTATCATTGGAAATTATTAACTATACCCAATACATTAGCTAAGACTGAGTACCGCTCAAATGAATCAGATGAATAGAGATTTCGTTAGAAATTTGGTATTTTTAAGATGTACTAATTGTAACCTGATTTGTTGTATGTACCTATATTTAATTTTTATGTGTTTTTTTTTTAATTAAGGTCGTTTTAAAGATGAAAAAGCAGACACAATATTGATCTTGATAGATAATAGGCAATATTTCTGTAGCGGATGTAGCGTTGGTACATTGATATTTATCGTCATATCACCTCTAATGAAAGAAATTAGCATCAAATTAGCATCACCCTTATTACCTTCGCCGTTGTTGTTGTCATCATCATGGTCGGTGTTGTTATCATCATCGTCACGACAATTATTTTCTACACCTATATATTATTATTATTATTATTATTATTATTATTATTATTATTATTATTATTATTATTATTATTTCAGTGCAATGGAGTTTTTCCATTGTCATTGTTCACGCTGCTATTAATGAACAAATAATGGTCTTCACCCCTTGATATTGCAACACCATCTCATCTCAAGACAACATCAGCTATATCTATAATAACACGAATCGATAACAGTGGCGTAGCAACAGTACAGCAAGCCTACTGGAGGGCCACTGCTAGGTCAAATCGAGGCCACATGAGCGACATTAACACAATGAACTTTATTTGTTGCTTATTTTTAACTTTAATTGTATTTATCTTCTTCCGTTGTCTTGCTCTATTTCAAAATGCGATCCTCGACTCGAATGAACATTTACATTTTAAGCGCAAGCAAGTAAATAATAGTATACTGGTCCGACAATTAGTGTAACTTTCAATATATACAGTAATTTCCTGACCAGTGGTCAAAGTATGAACTGACCAATGTTTATTATATGGAACATCATTCCTAATAACGATTTTTTTTTAAACAGAGCCCTGCATGTTCGAGAAAAAATGTATCAGTCGGATCCGAAATCAACGACCTGATTTAAGTATGTTAATATTTCTTCGATTTTATACACAGTAATAATTCTACCATCTGTCGCGACGGCTTAGAGCGCTACTGAATATTGCATACATGTTATATTCGGATTAGTTCTTCGCCTAAGCTATTGTTATATGGAATCCAAATGGCCAAATCCTTCAACGCTTTATTGGAGCTGAGGTGCTACGAAACTGTTCTATGGTCCCGCTTCATCTGTCTGCGCTGTCATAAAGATGCTTCATTTTACTGAGTTGGTTCTTCGTCATTTCCATGGAAATAAATTTAGAATATGTCCAGTATTTGACGCGTTGAGTTCACTGCTCGATCATATCCAATAAGAATAACAACGCTGAAGTCTCTAATGACACCATGCAAAAATTGTGCAAAACGAGTTGTTATGCTTGTCATAAATCTTTTTCCATTTTAGTAATGACTGTAAATTGCAGTTATTATCTATAGCTAAATTTTGTGTATGTGCATAGTTCTATTTTAGGACATTGTTACGAGTCTATGTTCTTGAAATAAGTAACAGAAAAGAGTGAAAGACAACAAGCTTTAAAAAACTTAACAAATAATTTATTTTCTTAAAATACAAAGTGAAAATGAGAAAAAAGAAGTTACTGTATTGCGAATTAAATCCCAAAATAATCCAAGAATTACAGACACAAGTCTAAATATTAAGTCCTGCATAAAATTCCGTACAAGTCCCGCAGAGATCCGAAACTGAAGGCGATGACGTGTCTGCTATAGCATACGAAGTGCTGATTTGTCATCAGTCTTTTGTTGAATCACAGAACTGTTATTCCAGGTTTGAATTCAGGATAAATTCCAGTGAATGTCTTTATCTAAGACTTTTATCAAAGCACTTGCATTTCCAGAGAAAATAATCACTTGAATTAAATAATCTGAAGAAAATAAAATTCAGCCCAAACTGGTCACAACATAATACAACTTAAAGTGCAAGATGTTAAAGCACGCTTGGTCAAAGCCTCAAAGTCACAAGACTATACAGTTCTCTGCTTGACCTCATATCACAATTAGCATTTTCTAAAAACAACCATTACCTAATAGAAAATAACCCTCTAGAATGATGTAATGAGATTGTTTATTTACAACACAATAACGTGCAAAATTCACTTAGCAATCTCCAAAACCCTGACCCAAATCAACGTATTTAATCCTTCTTGTTTACCTAAATAATAATCCTGATAATAAGCTCATACACAAGGAGAATAATGAAGCATATATTAGTTGTTTACATAAATGAAATTTTAAAAAAAAGTAAATCAGGTCAAGCAGAAATGAACTCAATTTTGGACAAGTTCAAGTCCAGCATACTATATTACATTACAATAACATGTAATGGAATGAACTAAATTTAAAAGTAACAAACAAACAAATGAATTAAATATACATAACAACATTAAGAGTGCAATATTGCGTGAGTGAGATAAATAAATGCTTCGGTACGTGTTTATGATTACGATCGGTCATTTGAGTTCTTAGAAGAATTAAGCTATTTCCCATTGGGTGGGTTAGGTCATATGAATGTGCATTTTTAAATATTTTATATTTTGAAATTTCCTATTACATTATCTTTTATGACTTTGATACTTAAATTGTTTAAGTTTTACAAAACTTGTTGGTTTTTATATTTTCTTGTACTTAGTTGATGACCATAGAAGTCGTAAAAGAGTAATGACATGGGGCCCTAAGAGCACTTAATTATACGAATAGTGAACTTAATACTACAACTGCTATTATGGCAGCTGGACGAATTTCAAACAAAATTTCTCATTCTAAATAATGTGCTCTAAAGTTAGAAGTACATAATAGGAGTACGGGCTGCACTCGCTGTTAGTTCCACCAAATTCTTCAAAATAAGCAATGGATATTGGTAACTAGCATCGTTTTAGTCACTGGCTTGCATGTAGCTACGCTGAATGTATCATACATTGGTCGAAACAATGTTTACTTTGAAACACGTTGGAGAAATATGTGTAACGTGGATTTCCTTTAAATCTCTATTCATGTGTTTCGCTTCGAGTCGATACGTAATTTATGATTGGCAATGTCGATAAATGTACATGATATATTTACAATTTTGACGCTGCTTTCATGGAGTATGGCATAGATATTGTTTACCCTGCATCGTTTTTGATAAACATGTGTCTGCATCTGGTTCATTTTACTTTGATCTCCTTCTATCTTGATCAGTCTGAGAGTATGCCCATCTCTATCGCTCTTATGAAATGTAACGCCCAGGTTATGACATCATTATTGCCACTCCCAAATTATTCATCAGAGAGATTTAAAAACGACATAATACTCCATTTTGATCCTGTTTATTCAATGTCGCTATTACCAAGAATTATAATTGTTAAAATTGACTTGGGGTGAATATTTTAAACATCATAATACAGAGGGTACCTAAACAACCTTTCGTGACAACATTCTTCTAAAGTGTTGCCTGCAAAATGGTAATGCGGTCGTCAAACTAATGCGTTGTGAGTCGGGCAAAAGACTAGATTATGTTATATAATGATTAGATATGTATATTACTGTGAAGAACTTATGTCTCCGAGGGGTATCGGTAAATTAATTATACGAGGTTTTTTGTTCTTGAACATGGAATCTGATCTCCTGGCACGTAATACATTGGATTTTACATTATTAAAGTCAACGCTAGGAGATCAATACATGGTGGATAAAACATTTTGAAATATCTCTTCCAAGACGAACAAAACACCCCTCCCAAAAAACTTGCTTCTCAGTTCAACCATATAGCTAGTAAATTTTATTTTTGAGCTTGACACAAGAAACGTTCACATAAAGATAACAAATTTACATTTAGAATTTTCACATGAGCATGCACACGGATATAATAAAACAATCCATCGTCTGTATCTGTGTAGGATAGGAACAGTGGATGCCATGATAGCCTATCATGTTCTAAACAAGGGCGTTAAATACAAAACAAAATCAAACAAAGAACAGAAACTGCTACGGTTATAGTAATAAACCGCGCTTGAATTGTTTACTGCATTTAGCTTACGCAATGACGCAATTGTTTACTTTTATCTATATGCTTATTCGAGACAGACAGTATCTAATGAAAGAGTTCTTGATTCTGCTTTGATCTAAAATTGATTTACCCTTCAAAAACAAAAACAATCAGAGTAAAAATATTGTATAAATTACGTATTTTTCTACTCAATATAGATAAAAGAAGCATACGTGAAGCAAATTCAATCAGTGGGAAAAAAAACTGCCTGTTTGCGCAACACTAACTTCAATCACTGCTCGGTTTCGACGGTAAATGCTTTCTAATTATTCTTAATCGTGATTATTGGGAAAGAATGTTCAAGTATGATTGAAACAGGGAAGTTCTGGATACTTTGTGAAGTTCATAATAGTACAGGTGTCAGGATGAAGGTCACATGTGAGGCAAGATAGAGCTTTCCTGCACCGTTGTTCACACTGGAAAACACGATCATACAAATATAGGAATGTGAAAAATTTTAATCTCGCATCAAAAGTAATACTTTTTTTACCTTTCCTTAAATTAGAACAATTAATGTAAATATCATATATATATATATATATATATATATATATATATATATATATATATATATATATATATATATATATATATATATATATATATATATATATATATATATATATATATATATATATATATATATATATATATATATATATATATATATATACATACATATATATATATATACATACATACATATATATATATATATATATATATATACATACATATATACATATATATATACATATATATATATACATAGATATATATACATAGATATATATATACATATATATATACATAGATATACATATATATACATACATATATATATATATTATTTTGTCATTGTTCATCCACTACTAACTACGGACCTCATTCATTAACTTTGTTTTTATCATTGTAACTATTTTATTCTGCGACATGCGACTGAATTCCTTTTTTATGGTTATTGTGTTATTGACCTTGGTCAGTAATTGAGCTAAGGGCATACTTAGCTAGTGACATTTTTTAAAACAACATAATACATTGCTAATATTTATGCATGATTAATAGATTAAATATTAAGATCATTATTACTGGAGGTAGATAAGATTTTAGTTTGAATTCAGGACATTGATGTTACCCTTTGGAATTTCTGATGTACCCGCTGTTTTACATGTTTTTTGCTAAATGTTTAGTAAGAGACCTGACCGTCTTTACATCTTGGAATATTCTGTTCATTATTTATATATGAAGCTGATGTTCTTCCTGGTTCTTAAATTGTGTCTTAGGTTTTTATATCAAGGTTGATAATATTAGAATTGTTCTTTCCTAGCGTAACATTTTGAAGCTGGATCAATCTTGTCAATGTGTTCAGTTTTCGTTTGAGAGAATTTATTTGTTTAAATTATTCACTGGAATTACAAAATGATCATCAATACTTCTTGGACTAAATCATTATTTTGGAATTATTCTGAATCCATTCAAGGACACTTTGGATTATATCACTGTGATACATCAAGAATGTTGATGCATTAGCACATTCGAGGCTATTGGTACATCAGCACGATCAATATTGGAATTAGTTTTTAACACAATTGGAATTAATTTGAAGCTCTATATATTAGGACTTATGATAGAGCGTTTAGGACTATTTTTGGTTTAATTCATAATACTAACATTTCTTTCTAAATTTTTATTTGTATTCCAGAGAAATAAATTATTTGTTGAATTTTTTAAAAACTTGTTGGTTTTCGCTCTTTTCTTTTACTTAGTTTAAGACTATAAAATCGTACAAACATTCATATTTCTAACATGTCAGTGCATATACTTTTCTTTTCAACATGCACATGTAAAATATGAAACACATTTTAGTCCCATTCTGACTGCTTGATGTTTTCATTTAGCTAATTATGATACGATGACAGAATTGCTAACGTGACAATTGGGGTCCTTAACGGCATCTATCGGGTCTCATTACGATCATAGATAATTTCTCTTTTACATCATTGAAGAGACAAGTGAGTTGTCTCGGGAATGCGATATTTGTTAAACATCAAAAACCTACCGTTAAAACAGAGATGAGGAATACCCATCTCTAACAAAGTAGAAAATACAATGGCTGTTCAAAAGCATGCAACTAGGTATGTGCATGCAAGTAGAGATGTTGTCATGGTAGGGTCTGTTAGTTCCTTACAGAATATTTAGCTTCTCTTACGTTGCTCGCGGTGCCATTAACAGAACCAAGCATCTTTCATAATCATTCCGTATAGCACTTATTTTAAATTTCAGAGTTTATGTTCAGATATAATAAGTTCGTGAGCACTAGTCCGTACCTGCAATACAGCTACACACTACTAGATTTTCGATCTGGTGTGATTAAAACATCGAAATTCGGAACAATTGCGAGTACATTTAAGGGTTTTGTGGAGTTAAACGCCATATTTCAGCACATGATATTCTACACATGAGGGCCAGTCTATCTTGTGGAGGAAGAACCCTAAACACCCCGAGAAGGACCACCGATTCACGGGAAGCCGCTGACAAACTTTCTCACGCGGACTGAGGTGAATGGCGAGTGATTTGTAAGGCTAGACTACTTGGCCACCCTAAAGCCCCTTTCCGATTACAGAGCATCAATCAATGAAGTTCTAATATAAACATCTGGCGCTTATCTTACTTTCGCTGTCAGTGATAGGTATTAAAGCTTTAGAATGAACTCCAATTACTTGTACACGATTGTCGAACACGGCTGTGTTAGAGTCTGTATTCTATAACTGTGAAATCTGGATTAACTTAATAACACCAGATGCAAATAAAATATCCTGATTGCAACATATGGTCACTAAAACCGTACAAGGTTTACTTCCAAACACCAGATCAAGTTGATTTGGAACCCTAATAGGATTATATGGACTTCCCTATACACTTCTTTTTTCTGTCTATCCAAGTAAGAAAATGAACAATATTTGTTTTCCAGTTTTACGTCTTTTGAAAACATGTAAATAAAATGTGTCGCATTATTCCTGCATATGTATTTTAAATATTTCTCAAATTAAAAATAAGAAACTAGCATCCAGTTAGAATGTGCTGCATGGTCAACGAAGTGGCGATATTTTAATGAATATGGGTCATCATTTTTATTTGCCAGAAATGCAGATAAAAGCATAATAACCCAAAACAGTGAGCTATTTCTACAGTAACCATAATTACAAATGTGACATTTGGTATATATATATATATATATATATATATATATATATATATATATATATATATATATATATATATATATATATATATATATATATATATATATATATATATATCACATTATTTAGTGAACTCGTTACCCCGAAAGTTTAAGGCATGGGTTCCTTTATATGCAACAATTTCTATGTAGTTTGAAAATTTTCATCTTATAAAAGTCAGCAAAACTAACCATATAATCAAATTTATCTCAGTTGGTAATGAAACTGAATGTATACCAAGTGTGTCCAGTTCGATTTCCATGTAAAATATAATTTATCTGCATTATAACAAAGTATGCAATAGGGTATGTTCTCTTAGTAATGTATATAATACATACTAAATTTATTTACCTCCCAATAATTGTTTTGAAGAAAGGATGACAGCACAAATGTCAGACACCTATTTTTTACGGTTACAAAATCTGACTGAAACATATTTTCATTTTTTGGAAGGGCCGATCGATCTTGTAATGGCCAATCTTGAAATATCTTGTGTAGCATCGAATATTGCCGAGAAACCTCAACGTCTCCAACTGAAAAAGGAGAATATGGAAAAGATATTTGTTGAGAAACTGTACAGACAACTGGACACAGTTGGTGCAAACTCCAAGAATGTTGAGGACCTTGCCGCCCTTTACTGACTCTGTGTACTCGGCTGCATCCAAATTTCTCAGTCCCACCACACGTTAAGGTCAAGATTGGATTATGTACAGACGCCCTATCAGGAAAATGAATTATTTTGACGTAGGCTGTCTGAGGAAACTGATGAGGACGTGATGGCAGGAATGTGTCCCAGACACTGACGTTCTCACACAGGTAGGTACACTCAGGCAAACGTCCATATTCTGCTGATAAAATCACAGAGGAGCTGCACAGGCCACGTCACCCTGTCTGAAGAGACTACCAAAGACGATCTTGAACGGTAGGCTGAAAGAGGACCCAAATCTTAGTGTGGTCAGTTGAAATGCTTCAAAGATACTCTCAAGTCATCTTGGAAACATTTCAGCATTGATGCCTGGCGCAATCTTATCCATACTAGGGATACGGACTTCGAACTTAAGAAAATTGTAGATGCATTGTAGAAGCGCGAGCATGATAAATCTCGGAAATACAGTGCTCCCTCTATTATTCGAGTAACTCAAAGCAGTATCTCCTGTCCTGTTGTTCACAGACAGTTCAGAGCACGAATTGGCATTCAGTTACACAGAGGAAACAAACCAGTTAGCGATGTCAGAAGCACTTTCGAACTCTAAGGACGAACAACATACAAAAAAAAAACATTTAGACCATGTACTGACAAGTAAATTCATTGCAATAGTTTGTTAGATGAAAATGGCAAAACATAGCCTGTATGATGCACCTGATTGTCGCTAAAACTGAACACGTTAAAAATACAGGACAAATCTGAATATTTAAAAACTCTTTCCTTAGTTGAACTATAATGACATAAATTGTAAATTTACGAGTTTTTTCTTTGTAATCATTAGACTGATATGCACTTGATACGCCTAGTTGTTGAAAGAACAGCGAATACCACAAATTATGCAGTCTAATGATAATAACCCCATCCTGTATGTGTCTGCGCAGTTATTTCGGCCAGCACTATCACTCGTAACATCGTTCGGCAATTTTCGTCATGTCAAAAAAGACCTCTGATGAAGCTGTAGTAAGGCACATACATTGTGATGTGTTGGTGATTCGCCTCCAGACCAGTACACCATATATGTATTGACAGAAAAGGACGACAATTTTCCGATTGTGACTTTATCTCTTTCCGTAACATTATCGTGACATATAAAAATCGTAGTTCTAAATGTCTGCGAAGGATGTTTTTCGACTTACCTGAAAAGGCGAAGAAGGTTCCAATTGCAGTTTATGACATGGTTTCCTCAGGTGGAAGCCAATCACACTTTGTCATTGTGCTATTATATCTACCGCATAATGTGATTGCTTACGAACTTATGAAATACTGGACAAAATATTGGACATACAATTTAACAATATGTTATAAGCAGGCGTGGATATGTCCAACAATAGCATTAAGATCGGTTTGGGATTTAGCTAGACACTGAATTACTTAAGAAAATTGAATTTGTGGCAAATCAAGGGATAGTCAGTACCGAATCAGGGGGTGGGGTGGGGTGGTGTTCCAGTTTGTCCGGACACCCCATCAAAATATTTAAACACACACACACACACACACACACACACACACACACAAAGATAATGTTACCCGTCGCTTGAAATCTGACCATCGTTTTATTATTTCGCAAGTTTATTGGGTATTGTGCACACTTGGAGTAAATAGACACATACACGTTTCCTTTCGAAGTCAGGGAACTTTTGAAATTTTGGAATTACCTTAACCCTCCCCGCCAAATAATCTTGACCTTATCCGGCCCTGACGGCAAACAGATTATAATTGATTTTAT
Organism: Sinohyriopsis cumingii; assembly: GCA_028554795.2. Taxonomy (NCBI): domain Eukaryota; kingdom Metazoa; phylum Mollusca; class Bivalvia; order Unionida; family Unionidae; genus Sinohyriopsis; species Sinohyriopsis cumingii. The sequence goes on along the minus strand of CM068824.1, from coordinate 20,960,529 downwards.
GCTAATTTTGCAATAATTATTTATTTAGTTCTCATTGACTTATACGTAGCTTAGCCCAAGATACTGTCATTTTTGTTGTAGTTGCTTTACCTCGTTAATCCAAACATGAATTATATTATATTATATTATATTATATTATATTATATTATATTATATTATATTATATTATATTATATTATATTATATTATACTATATTATAATATTATATTATATTATATTATATTATAATATTATATTATATTATTATATTATATTACATTATATTATATTATATTACATTATATTATATTATATTATATTATATTATATTATATTATATTATATTATATTATATTATATTATATTATATTATATTATATTATGAACTGACAGTTTTCTGTAATCTGAATCAATATAAACGATCACGTGATACTGATCTGTAATTGTTTACACATTGGTAAAGTCTGTGGACTACTTTTGGTTCAAAGTTTGCAGATTATTTGTTGTCAGCCTTCATCTATACCATCGGCTTAGACTATATTAATTACAAGAACAAGCCACGAATGCTAAAACAACACGTGTCATACGCAAGCGTAACGTTTAAAACAAAGGAAATACCTGGTTTCAAACACCAAAAAAACAACAAAGCAAAAACAAAATAAAAGAAAATTTAATAATATGACCACCGTAAATCACTGCCATAAGAGTCGATGACTTGACCTGCGAAGAGAAGGCTACAAAAGTTATATATAGTTATTCTTAATTGAATACCTAATTAACAATTTTAGTGATGTTTAATTGAACATCTAATGGATTTTAAATGACGCTCAATTGTAAATACGCTTCTTTAATGTCCTCTGTTGAAATACACTTTACGGTTGAAGCAAGAAGAAGGAAATGAATCGATTACAATCTTCAAAGGATCCCAGATGTGCAAGTCACGCGTAAAAGTTTAATTTGGTTCTGTTTCAGTTAAGTATGGAAAATACATCCGTCTCTTACAAATGAATATTATTCAACACAAAGAGAGTGTTAAACCTTGTCATGGTGGATTGATATTTCGATTGGAGAGTAACAAGAAAACTTCAAAGGAAAGCGTGCAGTAATCCAGTAATCCGACAAAAATGTTTAGTAGCGAAGGTGCTGATCAGGTGACTGCTGGAGGGCTATTTACTCATAGAACAACGGCAGTATGAACATTACTCGACCACTGGCAAAACTTAAGTCTGGATTTAATCGTAAGCTCAGAAACTTTTTATCTTGATCTAATTTCAATAATTCAGTTTTAAAGTTAAGTCTAAAAGAAAGACATTTGATCGGTCAATTTCTAAGTTCAACTGAAACACCATCTGCTGGATTCTACTTAGGTTTAAAATCTGGTTAAAGTTCTAATGACCCAATCTAAACCTGATTGGATGAACTTAATTTGGACCGAAAACTAACCATTCAAATGTATTCGGTCGAGTCTTAAATTTAACATTTATGTTATTTAAATTTTGGGTTCATTCCGATACAAAAGGTGAAAATTTAAAAGAGCTTGCATTATGTAGTTGCTAACGTTACTATGTTATATTTGAATAATTGCTGACGTTCCTGTGTTACATTTGAATACGAGGTCAAAGACATGGCTCACTGATAGTCTATTGGCTTTTTATAAACTGAATCTGTACCTATATTTTTGTGTAATAGTGTTAAAATGTAGAAACATATTATCAGATTTTTGGGACAGTTGTTAACAGATGTGTAAATTTGCCATAATTAAGATAACACCCTTTCTGATGACCAATATTACATTCAGTATCAAAGTATTGCATAATTTTATAAACTGCTTGTTTGGACTAAATGTGATCCTTATTTATCTTTAAAAAAAATAATTTCTATATAAAAAATTAAGACAAAAGGTATTTTTCTTTATACAAACAGAATACCTTTCAAGATGTCGGGCGGGATAACTGAGAATTTGAATTTCATAGGATACTTTTCGAGTGTTCATAAAAGGACATAACGCTTCCCAGAAACGGTTTTAGAAAAATCACGAAAGGCGAAATAATCAGGTGCGTGTTTAATTAAAATTTCCAATTAAAACAAGATTGAACTCTTCTTTTTGAATAATTCCTTTAATGCAAAGAGACAGATTTCTTCATGGACAATGCAGTAAACATATGGTGCTATGTAACTGATAGCATGCTAGTTTAAGTACCGTCTTTACTCGCTTATAGATCGAGTCCAGTTGCAACCAACATGGACATTTATTTATGATCGCAATATGCGCTGATAGATCATGGTCTATTCTTTTTTGGTTCTACTTATTACTCTTAACAAAACATAAAGACATATCTGCCGGCTCACAGTGCGTAGGTAGATCTGGGTCTTTGCATTTTGCAGTTGGACTGGTCTTATAGAAGAGTACATACAGTAAGAAGATATTGTATGAAGAAAACAAAGTTTGATAGAATTTCTTCAATAAGTACAACAGTCTAGAAAGAGATTGTTTCCAGTTATGTGCTAACACCGCAAAGCTCGGAATTGTCATCACATCTAGTCCATCCATAGCAGATTGGTAGTACATCACAAGATGACAGTTGCAGCCTCGAGGTCTATCTCATTGATCGCGCCTAATATAATTATACAGTCACTGGTTTCACTTGTTTAGTTGTGGAGAACAATACTTGGACCAATTTCAAGTATAGATCACCCTCAAGCAGTATTTGTTGGTGGTGGGGTGGAGACATGATGTGTCTTTTGAGGAAAAGCTGCAACACTTCGTTTTGAATCGGTGTATAGAAAAGTTGCAAATTCAGTAGAAGTTAAATAATCATTCTCAAAAGTAATCAAGCCTTAAAATTTCAATATCTGAATTTCCAAATGTATACTAATATAGTCATTTAAAGCAACTTTCGGGTTTTTTTTCCAGCATTGTGACTGTTTTAATCTTTCA